>JADLZN010000385.1:0-66801 GCA_018155175.1 Sinocyclocheilus anophthalmus | reverse complement strand
GAGAGACAGAAACCACAAACAAGACGTTTCTCGAAAAGTGAAACTCCAAATTGCGGTGATATGATGTCTTAATGATACTCAGAAACAGACGAAAAACTTCCTCTCAAACTTCCTGCAGCTCAGTTCAGCTCTCTCTCATTACGGAGCCCCTGAGGTCCCCTATGTAGTGCTGAGGTTGACGTGTTTAATTTCGTTGTGTCGTGAGCTCAGAGCTCCATGTCAAACAGGGTCAGTGTGTGGGCTCCTGGGGGCCACTAACTCCATATGCAAGCTTCAGTTGCACTGAAGTTTGTTGGAACAGGCTGTAATTAGCAAGTTCGCATACTGTTCAGTGCTGCTGTGCATTTGAGCACAGGGCTGATCTGGGTCACTTGTCAAGACTGCGTCTATATGTTTACACACTTGAGATATTTGTATTAGTATTCATATAGCTTGATTACACACCGGGCCGGTGGAGGTGGTGTGGATCACTAGGAGCCTTAAAGGGGACACACACCAGACCAGAAGTGCAATGCAGCATCACGGGTATGAAAAAGCACAGGTATCAGAATAAAAGGTACAAAGCTGTCACTGGGACAGTACCATAAAGTACAAAAGCTAAAAAGGTACAGCTTTGTACCTTATTTACCCCATGAATGGCAAATATTAGTATTTTAAAGGTACTTTAAAAGTACATATTTTTTAATTTTTTTTGAAAGGCTACAGCCCCATTGACAGTTTTGTACCTTTTTTTCCTGAGAGAAGGAAAACGGAATGTATTGTTCTGAAAATGTAACACACACACAGCATATTTTTTTCCAAGCACATTTTTACAAATTCCAAACCACATCAATCTTAATAACTAATATTGATATCTTAACAAGGGCTAGAAGTGAAAAAAAAACCTTATAATCAGATTGGCAGAATTATTAAGCAGGTTTTCTTTTACAGATAAAATTAGCCAAAAAAAGAGATTTAACTCAGACTGAAAAGTCAAAAATGATTAAATGCCTATGAGAAGGATGCAATACTATAGACATTGCAAAATGTATGCGTTTTTCAATTCCAGCCCTAGTTAACAATTATATATAATTTATAAATGATTACATACAAAATCAATAGCAGTTTAAATTAAGACTGATGTGGTTTGTTTGAAATTTATAAAATGTGCTTGCTAAAAAAGGTGATCACAATATTGGGGGAATTGCTATCTTTTCAAGCAATATTAAGATATATATAGATATATCTATATATAGATATAGATATTATATATGTGTGGTCTATTCTTCACAGTAAATTTACCAGTGTTGATTTTCCAGTGTTACAATAAAGTGTTAAAATAAAGTGTTGGATCAACACTGAACAGAATGGGTCTAACACCAGAAGTGTCAGTTTTCAAATAAGAGTTGGTGTCATTTTAGGTAGTTGTAAACGTTAACTCTCGTTCAGAGTTAATCAAGCCACACCTCCATTAACGTGCAGATTAGACGTCATTTTGATCGAAACAGACCACATGCGGACGCCATTTTACTTCAATGGAAGAGTGGTGGTAAGTCTGATATTTTAATGTTATAATACGGATACAGACTGTAAATTGATTCTAAAATTTATAATTTGTCCTAGTCTTATCTAATTGTCGATCACAAATAATTATAATAATGAATAACAAGACCGCCAACCAGCTCTGATGTGTGATTTTTGTAAATTTAGCCTGTCATGCCGCTTTATTAATAAATTAAAGCTTTGAATATGCGTGGTTTTGTCTGTCATCTCATGTCGCACACAGCAATCATTTTTATTGACTAAAGTCTGATCGTGTTCTTTTCAGAACGACTCTAAAGTCGCGCGCGCGCCATTTTATAGGCGAACTGTGGCGCGTGAAATTTCTGCAGTCTTCTAACGTTACCAGAAAATGTACGTTATATATCAAGATGGTCATTGGTCTAAAACAGATTGATCAGATTTTGTTTTTAAGATTTGGCTTGGATTTCTGCTGATCGTTGACCATGCTTCCGAGACAGTCATGGTTTTGAACTGTGGTAACTTAATGATACGTTTTTAATGTCAATGTTTGAGCAGCGTATATAATGTGTTCGTTTAACAAAGTCGTGGAATATGGGTAGAGATATGATATAAAGGCACAGGTATCCGTAGTGCTGAAACGATTAGTGGACAATGTCGACAGTCAACAGATATTTTTTATGTAAAGGCCTAATGTAACGTAACTAATATAAGTATCGGCAATAACGAGGTTTGACCATTGGGGCGCTGTACGGAGCGCAAAACTGTATTTCAGTCTTTCCGGATACAATAGATGAAGGCGCGCGCGCGCTTATTTAGAGTGCAGGAGGAGGAAAGTTTGCACGGAGACGAAAAACAATATTTCGGATTATTTTTACATCATTTCTCAAAGGTTCGCGTTTTGTCTTGTAAATGAGGGGTTATAACAGATAAAAAGTTTCCCTATTTCGATGTAATTTGTCTTTGCTGTTTTTATATTATGAAAGTTTTGATGTTTATTTTTTATTTTTTACACAATCTTGTTTCAAATGGAGTCTAAACCAGTAAGACGTGTTTCTTCCTCTACAAGCCAGGAGTTCAGAGTGAAAACAGAGGAGTTGCTGAATGATGTCATCTGTATCCCAATTGATGAATGAATGCTGATAGTGTTTAATGTGTTCAGTATTTTAAATATTGTAGGTAATGGTGGTGCATTTTAGCAGATGTGTGAGAAAATGTATTTCAAAAAAAGTAAACAAATGGCAAGTTTCATATTCAATCTTTCTATTTCAACAACCAATGTCCTGGACTAAAAGTTCTCAGAATTAGTTTTCTAAATGCAGTAATAATAAAGACTAACATGACATCTAATAACCCCAGTTTTAACCTTAACAGGATCTTCCACACCTCAATCTTCAGTCAGCTTAGATACAGATACACTGTCTCTAACTTCAAAAAGCAGTGAAGAGAGTGACTGGTTTAGTCCAAAACGATTCAGAAAGGATGATGATGATGAGGCATCACAAAGATCACAGGCCAGAGATGTGAGTCCCAGTAGCCTTACACAGACACTGGGGGTTTTACTCATAATGTTCAGTTTCATTAATGTTTTTTTTTATTTTATTTTTTATCCCCATGTATAATGCTGATCTTTTTCAGATTAGGGTCATATTTAAGGGTAATTTAGATATTACTGCATTATATTCTCTCGTAATAGTATCTGTTAATATTCCTCTTTTTATAGCTGATAAAACAAATTCTACAGACAAGACCAGGTGGAGGAAATGTGCTTAAGGAGTATGAAGATACAGGGACAATTAGTGATGACACGAGGAAAGTGATGGTGAACATCTTAGTTGCACACATGATGGAGACAGAAGGGTAATTATAAAAATATAATTCAGTCTTGCATTATTCAGTTTGTTAGTGATTTTGACGCTATATAGATTGTGAAGTATATAGATGTAGTTGGGTGCTACTTTCTAATTTGTTGTATTTTTCTGAAAGTTACAGTTGTTTAATTAAATGTTCTTAAACATTTCCTATCAGCGTAGAGTAACATTGAGTTTTCCCATTCTTCAGAAGGGTCCCACATCGACTTGCCAAACAGAAGTATGGTTTGGGAATTATAAACTGGTTTCCCTCACTCAGAGAGACCAAGGGAGGACTGGATATGTAAGCAGTTATCACTGATCAGAACATTCTATTTTTGCACTCATTAGAAATGTCTTAAGATTAGGGCTGCACGATAAATCGCATGCGATATTTAATGCGCACATATGTTCATATATGTTTATTAATGTTCATATATGATCATGGTTTAGCGCAGCTTGTCAGTGAACAATGGCTCTGTGTAGTAAATGCCGCTCAATCTGAAAGCACGTGATGAAGATTTACTACTAATCACAGAACCGGCTTTACTGATAAGATGCGTGTAAATACCGCATGTGATTTATCGTGCAGCCCTACTTAAGATGTCATTTTTAATGGAGGGTTACATTTAGAATTTGTGTCATTTCAACAGGAACATTACTATGATGGCCAAAAAAACACTGGATGCTTGTCATGGCGTCTCAAGACAGTACAAAGGGGGACAAGACCTCCTGGAAATAAGGATGATCCAAAAACAGAAGAAAAGGGAGGTCCTTTGCTTGACAGACAGCTATGTTACCAAGAACATCAGCTGGATAATGATCAAAGTGTAGAGGCCATCTCTTTGATGAATCATACAAGCGAACGTGAGGTCATCATGCAGAAGATGAAGGCAACGTTTGAATACAGACAGCGCCTTGTCCATGATCCAGAGGGATCCACCACCATTCTCTCAGTTTTCCCTCGATTCCTGGACACTAAAGGATTGGTATGGATTTTTTCTTTCCTTTTTTACAAAAATTTAAATGTTAGGTTCAGAGAACTGTCAAATGGTTGTTGTTTAAACTGACTACATTTAGCTTGTCAATATATTATAATTTCTTTACGTGTTTTCTTCAAACTGCTTCAGATTCTTCAGGACTTTACACTCCTCTTTGGGTCAGAAACTGCTTCCAGACTTTTGGAAAGGTGGCAAACTGTTTTCAAAGCAAAGGTTGTCAGACTAGGAGAAACCTTGACTTCCACTCCACTGCTGAAAAGATTACTGTCATCTGCCAAACAGAGCAAAGAAAGCAGCGAGGCACAGGATTCCCCAGGTGAAACTTGCAATGACTTTGCAGTGAAATTATACTATACACAACTTATTTTTGTGTAGACATTTAACAATGTTCTGTGTTTTTCAGAATGGGACAGTGATGTATCATCCTTCCTTCTACTTTTGCATCTCCTATCACCCCAGGCTTCAGGAAGAAAGAAAATCCAAAGGATCAGTATTTCACAGGCTATTGACCATCTGGTGGTGTTTCACAAAGTAGGTAACTGGTACACTGGTGCCAAAATACAAGGGCTATAAGCGTTACACTTTGAATTGATTCAGTAATTTCTTCATCTTATATTTCACTATTAGATAAACTGTAAAATGTTAATATAGTAAGTTGATCAAATTAATCTAAATCTGATCTAAATCTAAACTGAAATTAACAGTTGTTCGGTGCATGGCCTGTTTTGTTTTGGAGTGTTTCCCGATCTTTACGATGTGCAAATAAACTAAAAAGTCTAAAATAAATGTTAACTGATAAAGCTGTATTTATTAATTTATCATTATTATTGATAGACTTAATTTTTTCCCCCCATTTAGGCATGTCGGAGTATCCAGGAACACCTTGAGCTGGAAGAGAATCGTCAGCCATACATTCTTGCCTCAGGGAGCAGCAAGGAAGCCATCAGTCACTACTTCATTGTGGTGGATAAAAAGCTCATCCCCTGTCAAGAATCCTCTTCACTGGCAGCCATTGATGAACTCTTCAAGGTTCATTTTGTTTTCAGCCTCAGTTATGATCCTCCACTCAAAAATTTGTACACTTTTCTCCAGACTACAGTGTACAGAATTGATGTTGGCACCACAAGTGAGAGCCCAAGAGTAAAGGAGCTCAGAGCTAAGTTTTTGAATGATGTTTAGATGCTACATCTGTAAATCACTGTTTGCTACAATAGCTAAATTAATTCGGCACCTAAAACTTGTACATGGTTTATATCCTGGTAAGAAATTTGATCTGGTTTGTGATCAGGATGTTGTTCCTTGCAATTTAAAAGTTATGAAGGGTTTAGAAAACATTTAACTAGATTTCATTTTAGGGGTGTAGCATCAAGCAGTGGAATTGTATCTCTACAAAATCAACAAGCTCCAGATCTCAATGAAACCGTGTCACTTGTTGTGTCTGACACAGAGCAAAGATCAGATAATGATGCGAGTTTGCATGAATGTTCTTCTGTTTCAAGGGATAGTTCGAGGGAAAGGTGTGCATCAATAATAGCCAAATTACAGGGTAACGGTGTTGCAAACAGTGTAATTATGTCAGTTGTTGAAAGCATGGAGGATTTTGTTAATGATTTCCATACAAGTTTAAGGGAAAACACTTTAAATGTTGTGCCTGTTGACAGCACAAGTAGAAGTTCAGTTGAAGAAGTTTTTAGTAGTTTTAATAATCCATTCTCTGATTTTAATACCGATACAAAATGGAGAAAATATTTCAGTGAGAAATGGGGGGTTGTTGAACCTATTGAAATACACTTAGGTGTCAGATACGATTCAAGAAGAAATAAAATCTCTGGAATGTATGAACAGACAACAGTTAATGACACTTTCATATATATCCCTCTTCTGAAGACTCTTGAGTTCATTTTTAGGAATGATAATGTGTGTAATCTTATCCAAGAGAAACGGCAAAGTGACATGTATCGAGATTTTTGTGATGGACAGTATTACAAAAAACATCCTTCCTTTGTACTCCATCCACAGCAATGCACTTCAAATCCAAATTTACTATGATGATTTTGAAACCGCAAACCCATTAGGCTCTAAAGCAGGGATTCATAAACTTGGCTGTTTATATTTTGTACTTCGTAACCTGCAATACGGATGCACAGTTACATGCTAGTTCCTCCTTAGTATTGATCGTATAATTCTGTATCTGTGTTACCATGTGGTAATTGCTTGTGGTGTCCACGAGCCGTTCCTGGTATATCGATGGTCAAGCAAAAGCGTCTGGCATCGTACCAAAGTGTGGACCCTGCCTAGTCCTTGGAATTGATGAGCTTGTGCGAAAGTACCCTTGAGCATGACAGGGGAATAGTGCCGGGTTCGTTTGTTTCTGAGGAGATCATCGTTGGTACCGTAATGTGCGGTCACAATACGGGTGCAATTGTAACCATACGGTCTAAATGGTATGTCTGGTTATGTTGCAATTGTGGGTTGTTCTGCGTACAGATGATTACTGGCATCGGATCTCTGCTCGTCGCGCACTTGACAACGGTGTTAGCCACAGGTACGTATTATGAGAGTCGATCCAAGGTTGTGCACCTCTTGCGTAGTCTGGTTACCATCTCAATCTGCAGGGCAATCTAACTAGGCTCTCTTGCTGACAACCCACGGGACCACTCATCCGTTCCCCGCGGAGCGTTAGAAGACAATTCCTGCTACACCACGACACTCTATAGCTTCGGGATTGTGCCTGTATCATCCGTTACCACTTGTAGTCATGCGTACACTTTTGCGGGGCCTATTTGATGTATGTATATCGGGGGAGTTGCGCGTATGAACGTGAAGGGAACGGCCTGTGCTGAGAATTAGTACGACGGCCCCGGTGTAGTAATGACACGGAAGATTCTAGGCCGATGCCATCCTCAAGCATGTTTTTTCTCCGCCACCCACCCCGCGACTTCAACTAGGCTTTTGGGAATAAGAAATGAACGTCCCGTGCGACATGGCAACGGTCAACCCTTCACACTTGGAAGCAGGAGCGCGAATTATTGCGAAACCCCACCCTTTGGTGTTAACTTCTTGGTCTGTTTCAGCGCTTGGTCTGCTTTTCGGTAATTGGCGACCCCATTATCTTCTGACCATTGTGCTTTTCGGCCCAGAGGCGAAGTAAACACTGGCATTTGTTGGTCGGGCGGCTTTTTTTCTTTTCTTTTTTTTTTTTGCTCGTACACAGATTGTAATATTATCTTTTATCCTTGCTCTTGAAGGAATGATAATATGGTTTTCGAAGCAATCTGATATAAAGGAGCGTCATCATAGTTGTTAAAGTGGATTGTTATCCTAGGAATTCTAATTCCAAAAAACCACGTGTGTTTTATGATTCACTACCCTGAATGCATCAGACAAATTGGCCCATTGATTCATGTGTGGACAATGAGGTATGAGGCAAAACACAGGTTTTTTAAGAGAAATCTAAAAAATTTCAAAAACCTGACCAAATCACTTGCAAAAAAACACCAGCTAGCCATTGCGTATCACTGGGAGTCCTGTACTATCAAGGGTATTGAGTCTGGCCCTGTTTCAAATGAACTGTTGTCTGACCTTATAAACTGTGATTTTATTTCAGAGCAGCTCCAGATTGATATCTCTAGCGAGGTAATGGTCACATCGTGGGTAAAGTGTCATGGTACTGAGTATCGCAGTGGTCTTGTTGTTTGCTTAGATTTTGTTGATGATGCACCTGTTTTTGGAAAGATTGTTAGAATTTTTATTAAGGATGGAATTTATTTTTTGGCATCGTGTATGGAATCAGAGTTTGTTGAACACCTTCATGCTTTCAGTGTTGTTGAACAAGAGCACAGTCTTGTACTAAAAAAACCTGAGGAATTGATGTACTACAAGCCATTTGATTTACAAATGTCCTATGGCAATGACAGTCTTTTTTACATTGTTGTGGACTGTTATCTGTAATAATGTCATGGCATTATGGTTTCTTGCTCTGTGCTGATGTTGAAATACATGGGTGTGAACTCGGAAACGGAGTGGACGTTTATCTTCATAGTGAATTTCGAGGGTTTCATTACAGTTTGTTTGTTTTTAGTAGGGTAATGCAGAGACCATACGTAGAAAGTACTCCAAAAGGTGTTCGTATAATCACACCATGGATGGGTAACTTGCTGACTCTTATGAAAGTGGAGTATAGTGTGATTCCATTTTTCCAAATTGTCCAAGTCACACCGGAATAGGTAGAATTTAACTTGCCAGTGTTCCTCTCAAAGCTGCACCCAGACTCTGTAACAGTGTGTTTGATCTGGGCATCGGTGGTAGTATATTTCACTCTCTTAGTGCTTCATATTGGAAACACTGTGGTGTTCATGATGCAACACTTTTGAAAGGGTTAAATTAACACTTTGTGGGTGAGTTCTCATATATACACTGTCAAAGTGTTGGAATTAATGTCGATGGTGTTGTTTACGGCGGTTCAATTTATGTGTCTAGAACACACACACACACACACATACACACACACACACATACACAGACACATTTACTGCACTGAAAATGTTTTCACTTGGTTTCAAATAAGATAAAAACCAGTAAAAAATAATAATAATCTGCACTGGCATAAGGCAAAGTACACTTATATTCAAGATATTATATATTCAAGATTGTCCATATAAACTATATGAGCTATAACTAACTATATTAAAAATTCAAGTTATTCAAGAAAGGGTTTTTAGATATTTTTTACTAGGAAAAGTCAGAAAGATTAATTAGAAACTAAATACTAAAATGGCAGTTCATGACCCCTTTAAATTGTGGCTTTGAAATAAAATTTACATTGACACATTGTTTTGAACCTGTCAACCCTATATCAATTCATCTAACATGCACATACATTCTCACTCCTCACTTTTTCACAAGGAAGTTCTTACGCACTTTTCTTTGTTCTCAAACATGCAAAATTTCCGTCCACAGCTGTAATGAAAGTTTAATGGCAGCTGAGACATGTTCTGCTCAGGGTTTGTGTTATACAAGAGACAGTCAGAAATTTAACGAACATTTGGAGAGCGAGTGACTGCTTGAAAACCCAATGAGGGCTTCTCCGATATTCAGCACTTCACACTCGCACAAGGTAGATCACCAGCAGAGCAGTTCAGCTGAGCATGAGTGTGTGCTGGTGGGGTTTTCTTACAGCATCGTCTCAGTAGGAGTCTAGTTTAATGAAGCACTTAACACATGCAATGTTTTCTAGGGAATACTGAATATTAACGGGTCAAGGATTTCACAAGCTCAGTCATATCAGTGCAAAGAAAGGTTATAAGGAAATAAAGCTTATATCATTGCTTTGAATTTAGGCCACTATGAATGTTCTCGTAGCAAGGCCATCGTTGATGACAAAGTGACTAGGTTTTCCTGAGCCATCACAGCTGAAATGAAAGGCAGCATGTTTTGTATATGTCAAGATTTGGTCAGGATGTTGAAGAACATACAGTAACCAGCAGAAAAGAAAAGTAAACACTAGGTTAAACAAGAGCCAGATGTCACATGCATTTCATTTAACAGTGTTAAATATATTCAAATTTAATGATGGTGATAAAGGTAATGTAAATGTAAAAAATAGATGAAATTAAGACGTATAATTAAATATTCAAATAGCAGATAATTGCTATTGAATATCAACTTATAAACCAATAATCAATAAATGGCAGATTTAAAGTACATAAATGAAATAATACTAAATCAATAAACCAAATAATAAACCATTTCTAAATGCTACAAGTCAATGTAGATATCACAATATTGTAATGTACAGATTGAAAAAAGGCTATTAATTTAGAGCATGACAGTACACTCTTAAAAATGCTGGGTTGTTTCAATCCAATTTTGGGTCAAATATGGACTAAACCAACTTTTGGGTTAAATTTTGGTTACATTTTTTAAAAAAAAAATTTACTTTTTTACCCCAAACCTGTGTGTTAGTCCATATTTGACCCAAACTTGGGTTGAAACAACCCAGCATTTTTAGAGTGTATATTTAAGAGCATAACAAATTAGTGCTTTTTTAACAACCGTTAAGATTCAGTTTGATGGCAAGTTTGACTTTTATTACGAGTATTTGAGACCACCACACACACATACATACACCCAATATATACAGTGGGTACGGACAGTATTCAGACCACCTTTCCCCTTTAAAATTTTTTCACTCTTTGTTATATGGCAGCCATTTGCTAAAATCATTTAAGTTATTTTTTTTTTTTCATTAATGTACACACAGCACCCCATAGTGACAGAAAAACACAGAATTGTTGACATTTTGATTTATTAAAAAAGAAAAACTGAAATAGCACATGGTCCTAAGTATTCAGACCCTATGCTGTGACACTCATATATTTAACTCAGGTGCTGTCGATTTCTTCTGATCATCCTTGAGATGGTTCGACACCTTCATTTGAGTCCAGCTGTGTTGGATTATACTGATTGGACTTGATTAGGAAAGCCCCACACCTGTCTATATAAAACCTTACAGCTCACAGTGCATGTCAGAACAAACGAGAATCATGAGGTCAAAGGAACTGCAAAGACAGAATTGTGGCAAGGCACAGATCTAGCCAAGGGTACAAAAAAAATTTCTGCTGCACTTAAAGTTTCTAAGAGCACAGTGGCCTCCATAATCCTACAGGAAGATTTTTGGGACGACCAGAACCCTTCCTAGTGTTGGCCGTCCGGCCAAACTGAGCTATTTGGGGGAGAAGAGCCTTGGTGAGAGAGTTAAAGAAGAACCCAAAGATCACTGTGACTGAACTCCAGAGATGCAGTCGGGAGATGGGAAAAAGTTGTAGAAAGTCAACATCACTGCAGCCCTCCACCAGTCGGCTTTATGGCAGAGTGGCCCGACGGAAACCTCTCCTCAGTACAAGACACATGAAAAGCCTCAGTGAATTTGCAAAAAAGCACCTAAAGGACTCTCAGACTGTGAGAAATAATATTCTCTGGTCTGATGAGACCAAGATAGAACTTTTTGCCTTAATTCTAAGCGGTATGTGGGGAGAAAACCAGGCACTGCTCATCACCTGTCCAATACAGTCCAACAGTGAAGCATGGTGGTGGCATCATCATGCCGTGGGGGTGTTTTTCAGCTGCAGGTACAGGACGACTGGTTGCAATCGAGGGGGGGGGGAAAAAACAAGATGAATGCGGCCAAGTACAGTGATATCCTGTACGAAAACCTTCTCCAGAGTGCTCAGGACCAACCGGGTCCGAAGGTTTACCTTCCAACAAGACAATGACCCTAACCACACAGCTAAAATAACGAAGGAGTGGCTTCACAACAACTCTGTGACTTCTTGAATGGCCCAGCCAGAGCCCTGACTTAAACCCAATTGAGCATATCTGGAGAGACCTAAAAATGGCTGTCGTCCAACGTTTACCATCCAACCTGACAGTACTGGAGAGGATCTGCAAGGAGGAATTGCAGAGGATCCCCAAATCCAGGTGTGGAAAAACTTGTTGCATCTTTCCCAAAAAAGACTCATGGCTGTATTAGATCAAAAGTGCTTCTACTAAATACTGTAAGGAACATGTGATATTTCAGTTTTTCTTTTTTTAATAAATCTACAAAAATGTCAAAAATTCTGTGTTTTTATGTCAATATGGTGTGCTGTGTGTACAATAATGAGGAAAAAAAAAATAACTTAAATTATTTTATCAAATGGCTGCAATATAACAAAAAGTAAAAAATTTAAGGGGGTCTGAATACTTACCGTACCCACTGTATATATAGTTAACATATTAGTATAGATATATTATATATATATATAATATAGATCGTAGAAAGTTTCGAATAAAATGTTTTTTTTTATGTCTCTTATGTGTGACCAAGTCTGCATTTTATTTTATTTAATTGATAAAACAATTAACAGTACACATTATAGGTTACAAATTTGCAAATAAAATATCTATGAGCAATTAAAATATTAGGGTTTTTTAACTCCTTAAGATCGTTGTATGGCAATTTGACTTTTATGAGGATTTGTGACCCACACACACACACACCACACACACACCACACACCCACACACACACACACATATATTATAATAATATGTAAAGTATGTATACATTTGGAATAAATGTTTTTTTTGCTCTTATGTGACCAAAGCAAAGCTGCATCTCATATTTTAATTAAATTGATCAAATTAACAGTACAACATTTATAATGTTAAAAAGATTGCAACTAAATGCTGTTATGAATTTTTTAATTATAAAATAATCTAAAAAAAACGTTTTTGCAGATTTGATCATTTTAATTCGCAATACTATTTATATAAAAGATATATTATATATTATATATATATATATAATATATATATATAGTAAAGGAAATGCGCCCATGAGGAGCATAAGAGCCTTTAATCTAAATATTCCAAACGGTTGAGACCCTAGTGTGTACCAATAATTGTGCATCTCTAAATTACAAACCCTTATAACTACTTGCATAGTCCATTGCACAGCCCGGATCAGGCCCCTGACCTCTACACTGATGGGACATGGCACTGGCAGCCAGCTCTCCACTCGTCTGTGTGACCCGCAGTATTCCTGCAGCCGTCTCATTTTCATTACAAATTGTGCTCGGTCAAGACAGAGTTGTGGGCAGAGGGGGAGGCTTTTTAATTGGCTGGGTTGATGGAGGTAAGCATTCCTGTTGGCTGTGTATGCGAGACATGGATCTGATGCAGTCCCAGGTGAGCACGGGAGGCCGGGAGCTTTTAAATCTCAGAGCAATTTTAGAGGCAACAGAAGCAAGTGCTGCTGAATAACAGAGGACTTGTCACTGCTTACCCAGATGCCTATTAGTTGCCATTTCTCATCTCTACATCGCCCACTCTCTCTCTCCCTCTCCCTCAATTTATCCGTCTCCTCTCGGCTTCTCTCTCTCTCAATACCAATCAAAGCCATGGAAGAATAATTCAAGAATGCTTTGAGAAGCAGATATATTCACCGCCTCAATCATTCTCACTGCCAATGTGCATGCGCAAGCCCTTTTTCCGTCTGTCTCTCGCTCTCGTTCATTCGTTAATTCTGAGTAGAGTGCGCAGGATGCAGCTTGACCTGATTGATGAAGTGTCTGGTTCAGATGAACCTAATGGATGAACTGTCTGGTTTCTTTCTCTCCGAAGAAAAGCAAAACAGAACGATAACTCATGGCTAAAGAATAGAGCTAGGTGGGCTGCCATCCAAACCTTCAACCTGAGACTAAAGCCTTTTTCTATTCAGTTTAAAAGAAAAATAATGAGTCGAGCTGATTAATTTTTCAACAGTCTCCCTTAAGAAAAATCATAAATGAGGTCTGTTTAATATCTCAATTTGTTCTAAACACCAATGAGATTAAATGTAGTGCAAATGGAGTTTTTTTTGCTTGAAGTCAACATGAAACGGCATCAGTAACCTGCTTAAATTCTGCAATTTGAATTATATTTGACTAAATAAGCATATTCAACAAAAAAGTAGACCGGGACTTCCATTAGGAATGGGCTGAATTGTGAAAAAGTGTTGTTTTATACATTACCAAAAGAGAAACCTAAAACAAAGCCTAAAAAGCTGGTTATTGGTTAGCATATGTGTTATGTGAAAGCAGCTGTTAAATTGCATTTCATGTGTATTAAGCCTATAAAGCCTACTATATTAGATTACTTTGATACACAATTTATCTATCATCTGCTCGTCCATCCATCATCAACATGATCAAAACTTTGCTGAAAAAACCTGTTAAAGCTATTAAAAATGAATCTTATTCAGTCTGAAAGTATGCAAAAATATGTAATTTTCAGACTAAAAAGGCTATCAGGACATTATGAACATTATGCATGTATCATTTTTTCCCTGAAATGTTATTTCAAATATTATGCATATTTATCAAATTAAATATGCACTAAATTGCATACATTTCCGGGACAGAAATCTGAACATTGGCTTAAAGTCAGGTTCAAAATTCCTGTTTAATTTTGTTGACTAATTAGAAGTTAAAAGGTTTTTACAGAGAGGATTTTGGATTTCTCTTTTTATTCTCTAACCCCTTTTGACAACATCTTCAAGTATAGATAATTATAACAACTGATAACATAATTTGCGATATGTTTGTGATTGAAGTCTACCCAGCAAATAGATAAACACTAAAATAAAAAACTTATTTTTGGATATGTTCTTTCCACTAGTCTGAAATAACATGATACGAAATGCCAAATGGCCCTAAATCTCAAATGAACCAGTGCATGAAAACAAAAAAACAATGATTTTGCCTGTTTGCCTTGCCTTAAATCTTTTCAAGTTCAGATTAGTTCAGATGCTTTCCACATTTAAAGTTCTATACTTTTATTGTATGTGAATTGTCTAATCTGTTTCTATTTCTCTATTTCTAATTTTAGGATAATCACACATCTGAGTGTTTTCTAAGCAGTATAATTTGTCTGTGGACTAACTTCACTGCTGTTCTATGAGATGTGATATATACATACCAACACACAGCAACATGTAGCTGCTTTGTAATTCATGTTTTAAATTCAACTCCTCTCAACACCTGTGCCTTTGACGCCTCTTGCTGGAGATGTCATCTGGTTTTCTTTCACCAGCAGCATCACTGACATTGAAATTCCTCTCGTTCAGTGGTTGGGTTTGCTGTCACAAGTCATTTGTACTGAGGGAATGGAAAACAGCAATCAAACACAAAGCAGGGAGCGGCGCAAATTAAACCAAGCAAATGTAAATGAATGTATAACAAGATAAGCATTAAAGGGCCTCGGTGCTGCGGGAGAGACAGAGAAGCCAGGATCGCTTGCTTTAAAAAAAATTCAAAGAACAATCTACCAAACTTACTTCCCCTCTGGGAGAGGGACAGCAGTTACCTTGACGACCACAGTGATCAAGTATAACTGGAGAGCTGAGGCTTTGGTTATTAAAGGCTCGCTCCTCGTGTCCGATTTGAAATACAGAACAATAATGGTGCGGGGCAGGCAAAACCATGCAATGACCATTATATAGAACTCTGAAATTCAATAAATAACACAGCCTGATCAAAAACAAACACGTCCTATATTACACCCAAAGCCTGTTATATAAAATTATTTATTATTTGTTAACTCCTTTCTGGTTCTGGAATAAGGTGTTAAAACAGTTTTTTATATTTTGAGTTTTCACATTTTCCAGTGTTCTTCCCTTATAGCATAACAGATTTGTTTTAATTAATTAATATTTTGATATATTTTATTTTATTTTTTTATTTTTTTTGGCAAATGCTTCTTAAAAAATCTTTCCCCCACAATCCGTTTATATATTCACACACAAACACACACACAAACAACACACACACAAACACACACACACACACACACACACCACACACACTCTTTTTACATTTTTAACATTTTGAAATATTAGACGCACTTTAATCCGGGGCGAGCTAGGGTGTGCCACCCACTCACAACTGCGGCGTCCTCTCTTTTGGTTTCCTTCACAAAATTGGGGGGGTGGATTTGATGTGCAGAACATCTTTATACCACAGAAACTAGAGACGTTCCGAACACACACCGACTTTCACGCACCCAGGCACGAGTCAAAACGAGGCGGAACAGACACAGGTGACAAGGACTTTAGTAGAGATGAAAAAAAAATGTAATTTTGTCGAGCCATATGTCATAAAACACATTTTCCCCTCTCCGTTTTCCCCCCCCCCATCCATTAATATTACAACTTTTTTTAAACATTAAAACTCGCCTAGCGTGTGTGATGTTTCGAGCACGCAGGCTCTTCATCAGACCTCCAGTCTGCGTGCTTGAAACGTCACACACGCTATGCAACAGTTTTTTTAAATACATTTTTTATACTTTTGGAGCTTTAGTCTTGCCGGCTTTACATTTAAAAAATTGTTCTCTTTATTTATATTAAAATTAAGTGTTTGATAACTTTATTCAATTTCTGTATATTTCCTACTTGTTGAAGGGCACAGGTAAATATTACATCTACATTTATTAATTTAGCAGACGCTTTTATCCAAAGCTATTTATAAATGAGGACAATGGAAGCAATCAAATCAACAAAAGAGCAATAAAATACAAGTGCTATGACAAGTCTCAGTTAGACAAACGCAGTACATGTAGCAAGTTTTTTTTTTTTTTTTTTATAATTTATAATGAGATAATTTGCCATTTATTATCAATTATAATAAATATGCCATTTATTATAATTTATAGTTTATGTGAAGACCGTTTTAAGTTCATTTTAAGTAGTTTAAAGTTCACTTAAATTAGAAGTTATTTTTTCAAAGTCTAATAAAATGTAGACATATATTTCCCTTTCGTGGAACTTCGAACTGTGTCCTCTAGGGTCGCTATGGGGAACGCCTCGTCGTGACCCGTGTCTGAACATACATTGAAAAAACACCAACAACAACAACGTTGGCCGGCGACAGCCCATGACATAACTACCGGCGACATATATATTAGGCCCGTGCAACACATCATTCTCTCCTTCGTCTTCTACTGACGTTTGTTTGAAGCGTGCATTCCGTGTAAGAGTGATCTCTATTCCTTCATTATGGCGAGCACTAGCAAAACTGTTTGAGGATGGGTGTGTCATCCGTTCATCGTTATTTTACACCGATGACCACACGATCAGGCCTTTCTAGGCATAGGGCGAGCTAGGCTGTCGGTCTCCTAGCACCCCGCCACTGAAGGGGCGCCAATACGCACGTAATGGCACTTTTTAGCAGGTTGTGATAAATGTGCACTGTCACCTGAAATATACTGCCGCTCCCACTGGATCCCCCCACATTATTGGGCTAGAGTACTGTCAATCTGACGATGCCTTTATGCCACTAGATCAGAGTGCTGTCAATTGCTGCCTGATTGTTGCATGCAAAGTTTGCATTTGGAGCGCTCAACAACGGCATTAGATCAGTGGGCTCTGTCAGTGTTTTGGCAAGGTAACACTTTTTTTTTGCCATGCAATAAAGCTAAGTTCAAAGGCCAATTTTAAATATTTGTACAGTAAATAAAGTGCACAAAATCTGTATTTTGTTTAGGCAGTGTTTGTGGCACTTTTGTGGCACATTTGTCCAAATATTTGTGCCAGATTTGTCCAAAAGGTGTGCGTTTTTTGCACCAGTGCATTGTTAAAGGATCAGCGTGTCATGTATATTCCCATATAAACTTTAACATCCAATTAAAATATTTGTAGTAAAATTTGCTAATTCATGAGATCAATACATCCTTTAGACCGCTTTGTCGAGTTAAATGCATTCTTACGGAGGTGTCGAAATGCTGAATCAATTAATTCACTTCCAACAGCGCTTAATGGGAGCAGCGTCATAGAGGGCAGAGCGTCACGTTATTTAAAGGGGACGTTAACGCGTTAACGAGTAGCAAATGATTAAGTAGCTGCATTGGTTACTTTTATGCCAATGATAAAGTTTTTATATGTAGTTTGGTGTAACAAAGGGTTTGACTGAAATAATAGTGCAATAACTGACACTTTAAATCAATTTTTCAAGAAACAACAACAAAAAAATTAAACAAAAAAACAGATAAAGACGAAAAAATAGCCATTGATAATATCTACACAATATGTAGTAGTATAGTATATAGTATCCAAATCAAAATGTAATAAAATTAATTTATGTGTGATTTATGTGTAAATTATGTGCAATGTCTTAGCCACTAGGGATTGTTACATAGGGCTATACAGCATCTAGTGGCAACACAATGATATTACAGATACTAAATTGTGCAAAATGTTTATCTTAACAGTCAATTTTCAAATAATGCATTCAGATTTGTGGAATTCCATGCACTGAATCTCCACAAATTAGTGTCTTTACTATGACAACCAATTTGAATGTGAAAAGCAACTGGTGTCTGAAAATAATTATATATATATATATAGATCATAATATTATAATATATATATATAATATCTATATATCTCTATATTTGGGCGAAGAGCACTCGATGTCCTCGAGGGGGCAATCTGCGTTCACTGTGAGCATTTTTCAATGAAAAAGCTCCACTCTCGTCTGTCTCTCTTTTCGAGAAAGGAGGGGCAGCCGTCTGCTCCCCGCAGTTCAGGACCCGCCGCTGCTGAGGCACAAAGGAGAATGAGCTTGTGGGGATCGCAGGTGGATCTGGCCGATGAGTTTAAAGAGGGGCTTTCCCTCTCGCGCTTGGTCGGCTGTGGATGAGAGAGAGCCGCTGGAGGATGATGTTCTCTCTTTAACATCATCTTATCCAGGGGCCAGTGCTCTGCTGGGTTCGGCCCAGGGAGAGCAGGAGATGTCTGAGGAGGGCAAAGAAGCTGAGGCTTCCCATTCCTCCTGCCCTGCGTATGATGAGCTTTTGAATGTTATGGATCGCGCCACGGCGAGGCTTTACTTGCTGTGAAGCGGGCAAAGAAAGTGACGTTGCGAGGTCGTCTCGATGAGCGTTATCTTTCTGGTCATAACCCTTCAGCTCAGGTGAGCCTTCCTTTTCTTCCTGATCTCCATAAAGAGATCGAGAAGGAATGGAAGAGGCCGTTTTCCTCACGCATCTATTGGTTCCAGCATATGAGTTATGCCAACATCGATGCGATGCGCGAAAGCTATGAGAATAGGCCCCCTGCAGAGGAGATGCGACCAGCTATCTCTCTATGGGTGAGACGTCCTCTCAGACTCCCTCCTTGCCATCTTAGCCCCTTCAGGATACATCTCGCTTGAATGGCAGGGCATACGCAGCAGCAGGTTAGGCTGTTGCTTCGTTGCGCACGATGCGGTGCTCCAGGCATATTAGGCTGACCTGCTGAAAGACCTGGATAAAGGCGAGGGCCTTTCTCCAGATGAGGTAACGGAGTTGCGCCGCACCACGGATCTCGCTCTCCGTGCTACTAAGCTGGCCGCCTCTGCTATTGGCAGGTTCCAGGACGGGAGACATATGTGAGTGAACACTTGCAGATATCGGGAAGAGATAAGGTCTTTTCTTCTCTATGCTCCGTTTTTGCCTTCCGAACTTTTGGGTACCCGCCGTTGAGACGGTGGTCGGAATTTCAGGCTGCGAAGGCGCACTTCAGTAGCCCTTCAAATTCTTTATCCACGAAGGTCCAGCTCTGATCCCAAAACAAACCCAGGGTCCTGGCCCGTCGCGGTCTGGAGGATCAGAGATGGCACAGAGGCAGTGTCGGCTGCTCCGCCTTCCTCCCCTGCCTGCGGGTAGGTAGAGGACTCGCGGGTCAAATGGAGGTAGGCAGACCTAAGGATGTGATCAAAAAAAAAAAGAGAGACAAGGTCAGTGTCTTTGTCCGGATCAGAGTGATACTTGAGTATCTACTCATTTCCTTTGGGGGGTTTTTACATCTGCCCTTTTCTTCCCCTTCCTAATTGCCCTGTAACCCCATCTCTCCACCTGACCGAGGTTAGGTGGGAACTTCCTGCATTACAGTCTGCTATGCTGGACCTATGATGTTTTGGTTAGTTCTATGGTTAAATCATAGTAACCACCTTACTGATGGTCCGGACTAGAGGCTTCCTCCGGCACGGGAACCAATGTGGGTGAGTACGATCCATTGCTAAGATATTAATATGTAGTTATACGTGTGTGTTGTGTGTGTGTGTGTGTGGTGTGTGTGTTTGTGTGTGTGTGTATTTAATGCGCTGGTGGTTGTGTTATAATCCTTCTGCTAGCTTTCTTTGCAGTGTTTTTCCGGGACCTGTGTGTTTCTGTCTTTTTTCTAGGGTAGGTCCTTGGTGAGCACCCCCCTCTGCTGGATTCAAAAACCGGGTGCTCGACTTGCAGTGTTACCTCACTCGTCAATATGGTGTCCAGCCGGTATGATAGCCTGTTTTCAGCTTCATGCTTCCTGGATCATGCGGCCAGATCACAGGCTATTGCGGGAGCGTTCTTGATCATCAGGCCCCTGGCACGGCACTGCAAAAAATGTCCTGGATGTCCGGGCTGGGCTTATGCTTTCAGGCTGCCTTGTCTGGTACGCCGTATCTAGGTCGCCTTGAGGGGCTTCCTGGTCACCAGGATATGCCTCTTGCTGAGGCATCGAGTGGGAATTATAGGTGGCATTTGCGAGAACCTTCTTGTGTAATGTTGTCTCAGGCAGTGCTCCCCTCACCTAGAGGGTTGTATTTGAGCTTGCCTCCCTTTGCTCAGTACTTCCGGGTATCTGTGAACAGATGCTTGGGAAGCTTTTAAATCCATGCTATGGTAAGTGCACGCTAAGCTTTGTACATTTTGTGAAANACAGCAGGTAATGCCTGGCCGTTGAGTGCAAGCATAGAGACGGGCTGAGAAGCTCCACCATGGGGATCTGGAGGGACCGAGCGAACCCAATGTCCAAAAAGTTCCCCTCTGCTCCAGAGTCCACTAACGCCTCACAGTCATGATAAACAGACCGAACCTCCAGCCTCACAGAAAGATGAGTGCTGGAGTAAGAGGATCTGTGTTCCTTAATGGCGCCCGTCAGTAACCTCTCCCCTACTGACGGGTGTTGTCTTTTGCTGGGCACCGTGCAGCGATGTGTCCGGGTCCGCCACAGTACAAGCACACTCCCTCCCTTCTGCGTCTCTGCCTCTCCTGTAGTGGGAGACGAAACCTTCCCACCTGCATGGGCTCGGACACTGGAAGAGAGAAAACAGTCTTAGTGGTAAGTGCAGGTAATTGAGTCTGTAAGACGAACGGCGGTTCTCGGAGTTGTCGTTGACCCCGCCTCCGCAATCGGGTGTCCACCCGAATGGCTAGAGCTATGAGTTCATCCAGCCCGGACGGTAACGCTGATGAATCTATCTCATCCTTAATTCTATTAGAAAGTCCAAACCGAAACATGTCCCACTGTGCCTCTGTATTCCACCCACACTCTGCAGCCAATGTGCGAAATTCGATTGAATAGTCAGTGACTGTGCTCGGTTCTTGACGTAACTCGGTAAGAAGTCGTGCTGCTTCTCTGCCCGAAGCAGCATGATCGAAAACTCTCCGTAGCTCCTCGGAAAAAGCCTGAAAGGACGAGCAACAAGGCAATCTCCGTTCCCACACTGTGGTTCCCCAGTTAGCCGCTCGACCCGAGAGCAACGTTATCACAAACACCACTTTAGCCTCCTCAGTGGGGAACGATGACGGTTGGAGGGAAATGTACAGAGAACATTTGGCCAGAAAAGAACGACATAACTGGGGTTCCCCGGAATAGAAGGCTGGAGGTGGTAGCCGAGGTTCGTGGGTGCGGACAATCGGACCCACCGAAACCGGTGAATGAGGCATGGCTGGTTGCTGAGCTGAACCCCGCTCAGCTTTCAGATGCTGGATCTGGGTGGTGAGCTCAGACAGCTGACTCACCAGGGTCTGGACGGCCCGCCCCGTGGCCATCATCTGATCCTCCTGATGCTCCATGTGAATGTTAGTCTTGGCCAAAAAGTCTCTGAGTTCTGCCGCACTCGCTGGATCCATGAGTTTGGTCGGTTCGTTCTGTCACGGCAGAGAGGAGTCAGGATCCAAGTGCGAGTGCAAAGTTAAGGTTTATTTAGTAATCACAATAACGGAGACACAAGGTGATAATCCTCGGGTCCTGGTCAGAATCAGAGCTCCACTGAGAAATCCCTTCAAGCACTGTGTTGACCAAACCAAGGAGAAGGCTGAAGATCCGTACCCAGACTGAGCGAGAACTGGAAACAGAGAACTGACAGGGAGACAGGAACATGAGAATAACGAACCGACAAACACATTGAAAAGGGTGTCCTATAAAGGAATCGCTAATGAGTTGCAGCTGGAGCGCTCTGATTGAGCGCCAGCTGCAATCACTAACGAAATGACGTACGCACAAACAACCACATGACAAGACGCAGAAAGACCGTCCGGACCCATGAACCGTGACAACTTCAGTATTAGATTTAACATTAGTGTCTAGAAATCTAGGTGGAAGATGTGAGTGGGATGTGTTAGAAGACACAGTAATAGGTAGTGATCATTTTCCAGTGTTTTGTCAACTACCATTGGAAAAGAATAAGAGGAAAGGTGAAATGACAGGGAGATGGATATTTAGTAGTGCAAAATGGGAATTATTTACATATATTTGTGAAAAGGAGATGTGTAAAATAGATTTAAATAAAGATATTGAGAGGGTTGAGGAAAATATTAGAACAACTTTAATAGAAGCTGCAAATCAGTCCATTTCTAAAAGTAAAGGAAAGATGGAGAGGAAAGCAGTCCCTTGGTGGACAGGTGATTGTGCTAGAGCAGTGAAGGAGAGGAATAAAGCTCTCAGAGTATTAAAAAGAACTCATCGTTTTCAGAATTTCATTGTATATAAGAAAGCACAAGCTAAAGTTAGGAAAACAATACGTAGTGCAAAGAGGCATAGTTGGCGAAGTTTTTGTAATAAAATAGGAAGAGTAACACCGGTTGGGGATGTTTGGGGAATGATGAAGAGTATGAGAGGAATTAGAAAGGAATACCAGTACCCAGTATTAAAGAGGGATGAGGAAGTAGCAATCTCTGATGAGGAGAAGGCAGAAATGATTGCAAAAGCACTGGTTAAAATACATAGTTCTCATAATTTATCAGAGGAGGCTAAGAGAGGAACAATGAAGACTAGAGCAGCTCATCCTGGGGTTCTGGAGAGGAGGCATGAGAATAATAGTGTTTTGGATGTTCCATTTACTCTGGGTGAAATGAGAAGAGTAATAGCAAGATCTGGATTAACATCTCCTGGGGAAGATGGAATCTGCTATATAATGTTAAAACATCTAGATACTTTAGCAGATTCGAAACTGCTAGGTCTATATAATAAAGTGTGGGATATGGGAAAACTTCCTAATGCTTGGAAAGAAGCAGTGCTTATTCCTATTAGGAAGCCAGGGAAAGATCCTTCAAAACCGGTCAACTATAGGCCAATGGCTCTAACATCGCATTTAGTCAAAATAATGGAAAGGATGATTACTGAAAGACTGTCATTTTATCTGGAAACAAAGGAACTTTTATCACCTTATCAGAGTGGATTCAGGAGAGGGAGAGGAACAATGGACCCAGGTGTATGTTTGGAAACAGAAATCAAGAAGGCACAGGTTAACAAAGAATCAGTTATGGCACTTTTCTTTGATGTTGAGAAAGCATACGATATGGGTTGGAAGGAGGGACTAATGATTCAGTTAAATAAAACAGGAATTTAAGGAAGAGTATTTAATTGGATTAAAGATTTTTTATTTGACAGATCTATTCGAGTTAGAATTGGTACAGCTTTGTCCAGGAAGTATCTGGCAGATAGCGGGACCCCTCAGGGGAGTGTCATTAGTCCATTGCTTTTTTCCATCATGATAAATGATGTTTTTTCCCAAGTTACTTTTACTTTACTTTACATTTAGTCATTTAGCAGACGCTTTTATCCAAAACGACTTACAAATAAGAAAAAGTAATTCAAACTAAAAGCTAGAAACTCGGGTAATACCATACTTATATACAGGTGGTGAATGTGAAGGATGTAAAATAAATTAATACAATGAAAAATTTAAGAAAATAAAATAATTTAAATAAAAATGACAAATGCATACAAACAATTTTCAAAACTAAACATTTAAATGAAAACAAAAAAATAAAGCTAAAAACAAATGACAATATTAAAAGAACAAACGGTAAGAGTATAATAATGATTCTAACATAACACTAAGCCAAACACCAAAGAACAACACATGTGTATGTACAGCCACACACAAGCACACACCATGTGCTCGGTATATTACATACACATTTATAAATTCAATTTATATATTATTTCATTTCCATTTTGTATTTTGAAGTACTGAAATAACTCAAAATAAATCAAAGTAAAAGTTAATAAAAAGCCTATATAGACATAAATAAAAAAATGACAACATTACTACAACTGTAACTAACACTAAAATAGATAACTAATACAAATCAAAACATTAGTTTATCAGTAATCCTAAAAACAATAACACTGAGCCAAACACACATGCTAAAATAACAACAACTTACTGACACATAGTAAGAAACGGTTATAAAAACTGAAACAGAAGTGAAACAAGTAGTAGGAAAGAGGAGAAATAACAAGCGATACTTATCCTTTGCCTGGATATTATGATATTATGATATCCCTGCCTGATATCATTCCACCTGATATTAGTCATCTTTATTTGCAGATGATGGAGCATTATGGAAAAGGGGAAGGAATGTTGAACACATTAAAATAAAGATACAAGAGGCAATTAATGTGGTTGAAAACTGGTCATACTCATGGGGATTTAAGTTTTCAGTAGAAACAACTAAATCACTAATATTTACAAGAAAAAAAAGGAAATCACTGGAATGGAGGTAAGAATATACGGACAATTAATTGAGCGAGTTAAAGTCTTTAAGTTTTTGGGATTGTGGTTTGATTCCAAATTGATTGGGACTGAACATATGAATAATATACTCACCAAATGTAAAAAGGTGTTAAATGTTATGAGGTGTTTATCTGGATCTGATTGGGGAGCAAGCAGAGGTGCAATGAAAAGTGCATATATAGCATTGATTAGATCAGTATTGGATTATGGGAGTTTTGTATATGGATCGGCAGCTAAACCATCATTACAAAAGCTAGAAGTAATACAAGCTCAAGCATTGAGATTGTGTTGTGGTGCGGTCAAGTCGACTCCTGTTGATGCTCTGCATGTGGAGATGCGGGAGATGCCAAAGTGTTTCCCACGGGAACAGCTAATGATGAATTATTGGGCAAATTTAAACCCAACCACCAAGGTACTTCTCCCATGTTGGGAGAGTGAGAGAGCTAAGAGTAAATGTTTTGGATGGATCTCCGTGGATATAGCAAGAAAAATGGGATTAGATCAGGAAACATGCATCCTACAGTCCCAGTAACAGTAACTCCTCCATGGTTGTTTCTCTCAGTATTCGTTGATTTATATCTACTGGAAAATAGTCATCTATTTAAAGATACAGGAAATCTGCCAGTGTTGGTGGAGGATAGGATTCAAACATTGTTTCAGAATTATGTAGCAATATATACAGACGGATCCAAAGATCCTGCAGGAAGAACAGCATATGCATTACCATTGCATCTTTACAAGTATCTATCAATAGAAGAACATCCGATCACCTGGCAGTTTATACAGTTAATAGCAATCGCACCAGCTCTGCACTGGGTAGAACAAGTTAAACTAAGCAAAGTTATTCTGTGCTCAGATTCAAGTTCAGTGTTATTATCGGTACAGTCAGTTTCATCCCGGGGTAGGCAAGACATAGTTAATGAAATATATGAAACTCTTTTCAGACTTCATCATTTGAATATAGTGGTTACGTTTATGTGGCTGGCTGCTCACAGGCCGTTAAAGGCAATGAAACAGCAGATTCATTAGCAAAAGAAGCAATCAAGCAAGAAAATACAATAGACATTTTATTTAGCAAAGCAGAAATAAAGACAATAATTAGAAGTAAAATCATCAGTAAATGGCCAGATAAATGGAACAAGGGAAGTGCATCTTTATAGCATCCAGAAAGAAGTGTGAAGGATGCGGATGACGGGGCGAAGCAGCGAGGAGGAAAATATAATATCACGGTTAAGACTGAATAAGACATCACATCTCATCTGAAAACATCCCACAGGTCTGCGTGAGGATTGTCAGGAGCAGGAATCAGTAGAACATGTTCTATGTCACTGCCAAAAACATATTACAGAAAGAGAAATATTCAGACGGACACCACAGGAGAGACTAGATGCAATATTACTCGGCCAAACAGCACATCATAATTCTTTAATTGTATTCTTGAGGGAAACTGGGTTAATAAATAGAATATAAAGTATAATTGTTATTTTATTACGTTATTTTATATGTTTTTTTTTTAGTGTTTTTATAAAAATTATTATACTCTTTTTATATATAAAGTTCTGTTAGTCCCTCTGGTCCCACTCCAGTAGGGGGCGGTAATGCACCTTAACGTCGGATGCCACCCGCCATAAAACACCAGAAGAAGAAGAAGAAGAAGAAGAAGAAGAAGAAGAAGAAGCGAGCCGCCACACCGGCTTCCAGGCGGGAGTGTTTCAGCATGGAGAGAGGAATGAAACGGCCACGAGAAGAAGCAGACGGTGTTGTGCGTGAGAAGCAGGCTTGTGCTGCGGACTTCAGGCGCTGGGACGTGGCCGAAACGGGCTTCTATCTGCGCAGAGAAGGACTCGAGCGGTGGGAGCAGATGTTCAGAGGTACCGCGCTGATCAGCGACTAGATGTCAATAATGCTTGTGTTTATTAATATCACACTATACACTGAACTAGAGAAGCAGATCATGGCAAGCCGGCTTCGCTTTGAGCTGGATATGAGTTCTCCATTTCAGGAACTGAATGTACACTAGTTACATCTCACCGTAGGCTGCCATTCAGATTCAGTTGTTGAGATCCAGAATGAGCATTTTAGCTAGTGAAAGCTGAATCGTTGAGCTCCAGAGTTCATATCGTGCTGATGAATGAATGAATGTACAGCACTCTCTCCACCTTCAATACCACGACTGAGGTGCCCTTGAGCAAGGCACCGAACCCCCAACTGCTCCCCGGGCGCCGCAGCATAAATGGCTGCCCACTGCTCCGGGTGTGTGTTCACGGTGTGTGTGTGTTCACTGCTGTGTGTGTGCACTTTGGATGGGTAAATGCAGAGCACTAATTCCAAGTATGGGTCACCATACTTGGCCACATGTCACTTCACTTTTTTCACTTTCACTTTCATGAATAACAGCGAAGGCGGCTTGCCATAGCTGGTCACACAGAGCCGAGAGGGCTGCACGTGAAAGAAGCGGACCCTGGCAGGCCACTTTTACATTACTTGTTCTTTATTTATTTGGTTATTAATCTTGTGCCCCTTCCACTTTTGATTTACTTGATACTTCAGCTGGGAAGCTTTGTTTTGCCTCTGGAGCTGTACATATTTAGAGCACACATTGTCATAGTTTATTGGAATAGACTGATCTGGACTGTAACAGACTAATATTTATTGGCAAATAACGTGACGGAAGTAGCCTAACCTTTCAGATTTGGCAGAGATACTGCTCAGAAAAGCATGTTCTTGTTAAATGTGCAAGGCCAAAGGCTTGAGCTGTGTAATAGGATGTAGAGTTATTTTGGCACTGCTCTCATGGAAGGAAATTCTGGAAAGATTTATGTGGATTTATCATTCCTAATATTGACCCACTTTTTCTTTGTGCTTAGAGATCGTCATATTTGGTTTTACTAATATTCCTGCAAATAAAATAAAAGAATACTACATTATACATTTAATTTAGTTATTGGTTCTTAAAGAAATTCAGTTATATATCAAGACGATTTTTCATTCATATAACAAGAAATAAGTTGACTCTTTCTATATGCGAGTCCTTTAACATATTTACTTGATTAGCTCTGAGTTTATATGTATTAGTGCAGCTCAGACTGTACATTGACTGTGTCTGTTCTGTTTGTAAAGTTTAATTAAAATAAAAAAAAGCAATATTTGCCCTCGGAATTGATTTTTTGACATTAAATACATTATTACAAGACTGTCCAAAAATATTTAGATCAACTCTCAAAAGAATAAAATAAAGAGATGTGAACAAAATGCAAGTTCTGGTCATTAGCAATCTTATACATCATCTTGTACATCACTAAAAACAGCGGGACATTCTGAAACGTTTAATGTGAAAACACTAAAAGTGCCTTTAAAACAGTGATATTAAAAGATGAAATTCAGTACACACCTTATTGATGGTGCGTGCTTTATACAGGCAAGCAAATGAGCTCAGAATATGAACGCACTTGTAGGGCTGTGACGGTGATGTTAATCGACGTGTGACAACACCGGTAATACCGGTATCACCGCGGGGGCGTTCCCTCTTTTCCTTGCTTTCCTTCGATTTTTAAATGGCTTGTAAAAGCGGCGTGCACATTTTTCTTTCACTTTCAAATAGCGGCAATTCAGCGTAAAGCAATTGTTCGTTTTTAGTTTGTTAGAATTTTCCCTCTTTTCCTCGCTTTCAAATAACTTAAAAGCGCCGTGCGCATTTTACTTTCACTTTAGAATTAGCGGCAGTTAGGCATCAATTGCTTGAATGCAACAACAAAATACAACGTCAAACTCACTTTAGCCTATATATAAAACATAGAACTTTGTATTAACAAACAAATAAAAATACACCATGCTATAGGGCTATGCCTAATATAAAATAACAAAAAACTTACATAAAGTTTAAATAGGTATAAAAAACTGGAAATAGGCAAAGTAAACGTATAATATATAACCAAATAAAAAAGAAACATAGCACGTTTATTAGCAAAACGAGTAAGAAAACTCGGAGGCACGGCATACACCTTGATGCCAAATAAAAATAATAAATTACACAAAGTTTAAATAAAGTAAAAAATCAGCAAACACTGTGGAACCCAGTAAATAATCAACCGAATGTTTCAAAAAAAACTTACCAAAACAATTAGATAGAAGGCAAAAGGCAACAGGCTTTCAAATCCAAAATACTGCCAACAGGTGCTTTTGCCATCGAGTGCGAATCTAAAGCATCCATGCGATCGTCTCGGCAGTCTCGCCTCACTCGTCTCTCCGTCTTGAGCCTTTCTGAAACGCATCGATTTTACCAAAGCTCATCGGTCTGAAAAGCGAGGTGTGCTGTGATTGGACAGCTATCCAGTGCGTTGTGATTGCCGAATACCTCAAGAACCGTTGTGACGCAATCGATACGACCCCTCACCGTACTGTGATGCAGTGTACGGCCGGAGCGCCAAGACCCACAAAAAACTTTTAAAACCCAATATAAATGAGGCATTGGTGCATCCAGTGGGAATAATTATAAATTTATAATGCTTATACTGTCTTTTTACGCATGCATCGCACCGTGTAAACATCAAACCATGTCGCATTGTGATCAGAAAATGGACAACACACAAGCCTACTCTGACACGGTCCAAAAAACTGCTTTAAATATAAAAAAAGATTAATATAAAACTCTTTAAAGAGAAAAAAAGTACTTCAGTCGTGCGTCAGACAAGCGTCAGAACAGCCGGGTTTGTAGTCTACTCTCCCAGGATCAGTAAACAGTCCTCCATAAAAGGCGCTGCACACATCTGAATATTTGGGTTAAACTGTTCTGGAACAGTGTTATAAATGCAACTTAAACAATGATTTCTAGTCGTGTCCTCTTTCGGAATGCCAAACAAAGTAGTTTCACTTTCACAACGAAACACAGTGCCACACACGGCGGGCTTGAGTGAGCAGAGGCAGGCGGGTTTGCAGCAACCACATGTGACGACCCCGAGCTGGACTCCGCTTCGTCCACGGTGAAAGCCGATCCGGTGATCCACAGCACAAAGTTGATGTATTTCCTCAGCGACCAGCACGGATCAGCTCCAGGCATGACAAAGCGGATATCGTCCTCTTTTTGGAAGACCAAACAAACAAGTAGTTTCGCTTTCACAACGAAAACACACAGCGTCTCCACGACATGACAGCGGCGGCAACAACAATACTACAGCGAGATAAAAGTTACTCCTTCTTTCTTTGCGTGAACATTTGGGTGGCGTTATGCAAGTCTTCCCACATAGTGACGTAGGCATTTTAGGTAGGTGTGGTTGACTCTGAACTTTTATAAAGAATACCTCTTTGGATTTGAGACTTTAGTCTTTGCAACTTTACAGATCTTCTTTATGCAACAAGCGCTTGTAACACTCCAAAGAGAAAGGAAAAATTGAAATCTCATCACATGACCCCTTTAAACTTTGCACAATTGCGTTTAATATTTGGTTTTAATCTGCTTCATGTAGAACGTGTGCATCTCAATGTGTGTAGTGAATTTGGCCTTTAAATATCATTGTCTTACTATTTAATGCAAAGAAAAAAGGAAAAGAAAGCCTTGTTTTGCCCTTCATGTGGATGTTCCTGTAAGAGCGTGACGTGAAAACTATCAATTGTCATAGTTGTATATTTTGAACGCTCAGTAGAAAATATAAAGCTCTATTATTCATCAGACTCGCAGGTGGTGATTCAGTGGAGCAGCTGGTCCAGATAAACTGGGTACTGATTCATCTTTCAAGAGCAAGTGTTTAGAGAAGCAGTCGTCAGTAAAATCACGTGCTGGTCAAGTTGTTCGCGGCCGGCCAACGTAGAACACAGGCGCGCATTATGCAAGGTGGTGAACCCCGGGGATGAGAGTCGCCATCACTTGAAGAGGCTTTCTTTATTTTGGGAGACAATAACTTAATTTATCATGCACTTTAGGCTTTACAACTTTGCAGATGATTTATATTCACAGACAGCTACATTACACACTGCAGGCACTTTAATGACACTGACAGCAGCAGACCTAATGTGCGGGTTCTTCCTCATCTGAGTATGTTCACGTAATGAATACTCATCAAGACAGCTATCTGAACACCTTTGTCTGTGCATTTGACTGTTCAAAATACATCCGAGTCTCCTGTTTATTTGCAACATTTATATCAACAATAATAAGAAATTCCTGCTGTAAGAACAGCTAATTGTCTGTTTATCGCCACACTGCGTTGTCATTAGGGTTGGGTATCGATTGTTTTTTTTACAAGACCGGTGGCCTAACCGACAACTTAAAAAAAAAAAAAAAAAAAAACACGATTGATAACATTAAAAAACATTAATAATATTTAAAATAAATCTACAGTATCTCACAGAAGTGAGTACACCCCTCACATTTTTGTAAATATTTTATTATATCTTTTCATGTGACAACACTGAAGAAATGACACTTTGCTACAATGTAAAGTAGTGAGTGTACAGCTTGTATAACAGTGTAAATCTGCTGTCCCCTCAAAATAACTCAACACACAGCCATTAATGTCTAAACCGCTGGCCACAAAAGTGAGTACACCCCTAAGTGAAAATGTCCAAATTGGGCCCAATTAGCCATTTTCTCTCCCCGGTGTCATGTGACTCATTAGTGTTACAAGGTCTCAGGTGTGAATGGGGAGCAGGTGTGTTAAATTTGGTGTTATCGCTAAGTCGTGGCCTAATGGTTAGAGAGTCTGACTCGTAACCCAAAGGTTGTGGGTTCGAGTCTCGTACCGGCAGGGATTGTAGGTGGGGGGAGTGAATGTACAGCATGTACAATGAATGTAGCCAGCGATCTCTCCCACCTCAATAAACAAATGAGGGCCCTTGAGCCAGCACCGAACCCAACTGCTTCCCGGGCGCCGCCGCATAAATGGTCCTGCCCACTGCTTCCGTTGTGGGTGTTCAATGTCTGTGTGGGTGCCTTAGGATTCTCTTTCTGCTCACAAGCCCTGCGTATTGGATCCAAGTACCGCAAAAACGTAACATTAAAAAATTTTACTATTTAATAACTGCGTTATTTGAAGATATTTTTAATATGGTGTGTGAATTTATGTCGAGTGGTGATCAAAGCTGAATTTTTTCAGCATCATTATGTCAAATGATCCAGAACAAAACAGTGCTACTATGCTGATTTGCTAATCGAATATTTAAAAGTTGAAGCATGTTTTTATTTCAGGATCTTGGATGAGTAAAAAAAAAGGATCCAACGATCAGCATTTCTACACTATGACATTCAAAAACTTGAGTCAGTATCTGTTTTGTTTTTTTGTGAAAGAAATTATTATAAATGTTTATAAAGAATAACAATTTGGTCCCTCAGTAAACTCTCTTTGCCACCTTGAAGAATTCTCAATTACTTAAAGTGTAGACGGCCGGGAAGTAAGAAAACACAAAAGTATTCTCAATACTTCAATTTATTCATAGAAATACAGATATTATATAGGCATATGTCGAGGGGAGTTTCATCCTCTTAACCAATGAGGATATGAATAACATACACGTAGGATCTTTGGCCAAGAACATGTGTTTATATAAAATGGCCACATGTACAGAAAAACATGGACAAATTAGGAATAGACTTTTGCGAAGAATGCCGAACTGTCTTCATGGTTTCATCACGAACCTCATTCCTAGCTATCATGTCCTTATTTGGACATTTGAACCAAGAGAAGCTAATGTAAACATTTAAGCATGCATACTTCGCATATAAGTAAGACACATTTAAAACATAATATCAAGAGAGAGAGATGGATACAGAAGGAGGGATTCAGAGAGAATGCGTTGTATATATAGAATGAGAGAGATGGAGAAAAAGGAGGGGTGAGGCATGTCTGGAATCAACAAAGACAGAGTGTTTTCTAACAATAAATTTATACATTTATTTAGCAAGGATGCTAAAAGTGATGATAAAGACATTTATAATGTTACAAAAGATTTCTATTTCAGATAAATGCTGTTCTTCTGAACTTTCTATTCATCAAAGAAACCTGAAAAAAATCTACTCCGCTGTTTTCAACATCATAATAATAAAATGTTTTTTGAGCAGCAAATTAGCATATTAGAATTGATTTCTGAAGGATCATGTGACGGGAGTAATGAAGCTTAAATGTAAGCTTTAAATTCACAGGAATAAATTACATTTTAAAACTAGAAAACAGTTATTTTAAATAGTAAAAATATTTCAAAATGTTACTGTTTTTGCTGTATTTTGGATCAAATAAATGCAGGCTTGGTGAGCAGAAGAGAATTCTTTAAAAAACATTAAAAATCTTACTGTTCAAAAACTTTTGACTGGTATGTTAGCCTATAGTTTGAAGTAAAAAATATTAATAAGGAGAGTCTGAGATTTATTTGACAGTGATTTCACATTTCTTGTTTGTATGAAGGCTAAATACCAATAAAATGTGAACATTTATTTATTTGTGCTGTTTTTTTTTTCTCCCTAAAATATTATATGGTTTTATATGAGGTGTCAAGACTTGTCAAATTAATTTTTCATAAGTTTGTATGCACAGACATCTGTTGTGGCCGTTCTTGGCAGTTTTTACGAGGCTTTTTTTAATAGTGTTCATATCGATATCGGAATTATATCGTATCGACCGAAATTAAGAAATATATCGTGATATAAATTTAGGCCATATCGTCCAGCCCTACTTTGGGCCCAATTTGGACATTTTCACTCAGGGGTGTACTCACTTTTGTGGCCAGCGGTTTAGACATTAATGGCTGTGTGTTGAGTTAACAACAAATTTACACTGTTATACAAGCTGCACACTCACAACTTTACATTGTAGCAAAATGTCATTTATTCAGTGTTGTCACATGAAAATATATAAAATATTTACAAAAATGTAAGGGGTGTACTCACTTCTGTGAGATACAAGCCTCTACATTGCGAGTAAATCACTCGCATATGCGACAATCTTCACTCTGGGCGACTAAATGATATCTAATATTAGCCAATGGCTAATCAATTCTCAGATTTTACTCGCCAGTGTGTGAGTTGGAGGCTGAGTATATGATTAGCACAGATATATTTTCACTCACAGAACACTCTGACTGCGCACTTCAGAGTTTCACTCTCCGTCAAGCGATCTGTGCTGTTTTTCAGTTCATCTGAATGGATGCGCAGCACACCTGTGTTTGTGTATTTGGCGTAATGTGTTTCTAGTGTGAAGGCGCACGACCCGCTGACGCTTTCTCTCACTGTGAGCAAAGAGCGAGAGTCTTACATAACATGCAGAATTGATGCGCTACATGTAAACGATATACTTTGTTGTATTTCCCTGAAAAAATAACGGAGTTCCTTTGGAATTCTTCAGCTTAAGAACTGCCGGGTTTTCCTGTAGTAGGCGGAACTAATGCGCAAACGACAATCTCATTGGCTGGTGCTCACCTATTATCGTCCCTGTTTTGATTTCAGCGAATCAGTTCGAGCGAACGCGCACAACCTGATTAATATTCATGAATCCAGTAGCTCATTAATCCTTAGTGCGTTTTTATATTGTTCTTATTAGTAGAATTCGTATAATAATTATCTTATCAGTATTTTTGTTAGTTTTTCCCCAATTTTAATTTTTTTTTACAGAAACACTGAATGACCAAACTATGCCTAATACATGGTTATCAAGTTTTAATTTAATTACTAAGTCTATCATTAAATAATTTGATTATCATAATAATGCTTATATATATATATATAGATATATATACTTTATATTTAATTAGGGCTGCAGATAAATCGGCAATGCGATATTTAACGCGATCTTGTCAGAAAGCAGGGTTCTGTAATCAGCGGTAAATCTCATCCCTCGGCTTTCACATGAGCGCATTAACTACACAAAGCGTGTGTCAAGATGAGCTGCGCAAATTGAACTCGGGTTTTGCAAGCTGGGACAGTGAACTATGGCTCTGTGTAGTAAATGCTTCTCCATGTGAAAGCACACACGTGATGTGTAGATGGGAAACAGATTGCTCCCTCGTGACCTTTTGTAAACGTATTTATGACGAGACTGCCCAGATACGATATTAGAACAATCTAGGAGGAAACACAACTGTGTCCTCGTTCGTGTGAGTCTGCGGAGTGAATGTGCGTGCTGAAGACGAGGTCTGCCGCCGTGTCATATGAAATGTAAAGGGGATGATCTGAGGCGAGCATGAGTTGGTGTACAGTTATGGAGTAATCGTTATGCCCGCTAAAAATGGCCCTAGGGACGCCCATGCTTCTTTACATCCATTCAGAGAACCAGGACAATATCTCACGCATCGCCTTCTGCATTGGTTCAGACATACCGGTTATATAGGTACTGGTGCCATATTGGCACCGGGTTTCGGTAGCCAACCCTAGTTGTCATGGTAATTGCATATTATTATTATTATTATTAGTATTATCATCATTATTATTATAATTATAAATATAGCAGCAAGCACAACAGAGGCAGAATGAGGAGCTAAACAAGACAATGAGCTGTAATGTGACATAATTGCTTTTTACTTCAGAGCAATAGGTGGCGCTGTTATTAAATTGGTGTGGTGTGGTCAGTGTGAGGTGACAATGACACTCATAAAGTTTAGTGTCAGTTACAGAAGTTTGTCAGCTCACAAATGAAAACTGAAATCCATAACTTTTTGCTGGCATGGTACGAAGATGATTGGAGTCAAACTTGGTGAATATTTGACCAATGGTCTCGGAGGAGTTCGAAAAAGTATGTTTTCAAAGAAAATCAAAATGGCGGAAAGGAAGTTCAGCAGATTATGGGATAATTGGTATGGATGTAGGGTTGGGTGTCGTTTGAATTTATCAATCCGATTGCCTCTTATCGATCCCGTTTTGCGATTAAATGTGATTAAATAATGATATCAAACATTTATCCTGTGTCTCTTTTTTGCAAACCATTTATTGGAGCTAAATACCATGAACAGAAATCAACAGCAGTGTTTTCCCTGCCATTATATTAGGGGGACAGCCCGCCCCCCCAACCGCACCCATGCCCCCCTTGAAGGTCAAGTTAATTATATTTCCTCTATAGCGCCAGATCACAACAGAAGTGATTTAAAGTTACTTTTTCTATAGAACATGTCTATACCTTGTTCCTTTATTAAACAAACTAAATAACTAAATAATCATGTTATTGATCTTATTTACTCGACGGCATGTCATTTCAGTCTCTACGTTATGGTCACTCTCTCTGTATCGCGCACAAGTGAGCACACTCCCACTAGTATTTGGAAATATTAAGCCGCAAAAACAATATTTAAATATGAAGTCGGGTGTCGATGTGTTCTGGTTTTGTTTACTACTTGTACTGAAGCACACGCGACGCTTGCGGTGATATTAGCATCTGCCGTCTCACTAATGAGGACATAAATACATGAACAACATCTCCAGAACTGCTCTGAGAGTCACTTCATCAGCATTTGACCGTTTCATTTGAGTAAAACTATCCTCAGATCACATACACAGAAATGTAAAGGTATTCACTGCAACACGTCAAAATAAAAGTTTGGTTTAACTTAAGACATTGTGGCAGAAATATATTACTATTGTTCAGTAGAATGTAAGTAATACTACTACCCTAAAATGCTAGCCAAAAAAACTAGTAGTAGTAGTATATCATACAATATAGAATAATCATTCAATATTTTAATTGTAATATTAAATCCCCTTTATTTTCCAAAAAGTTTAATTTTCATTACTTAAAAGATAAATTAAATGAATGTTTTATGCCTTAAAAATGTAAATACACAACACAGAATTGTAGGGAATAAAATCGTAAGGCTATTGTAAGAATAAATGAAACTTGTTTTTATGCTTTCAAATAATTAAGACATGCTAAAACAGGAATTTGGTAACAATAAAACATAGGTTGAGAAAAAAAAAAATTTTCATAGGGCTCCAAACATGTAATTTTTATTCAACTTTTAATAAATTGATGTGAAATTGTACAAGTTTCATGATTTTAATTAATTACACATGCTTTTTGATTAATCCATTTAACTTAACCATTAAAAGGGTCCAGGGAAAAAAAATAAATACTTGTTTCTTTACTGGATGAATCAGTGTTCTTTAACGAATCTCTTGTATGATTCAAAGACAAATACATTTTAAAAGCCCCTTCTCGCCACCTACTGGCATAACAATGTAATCCATAAATCTTCATTTGAAGCATCAAATTACTTTCAAAAGGTGATTTATTCTATTTTAATCGCTACCATACACATCGTACACACAGTTTATATCTGAATATAAACTTTTATCCCCGGGGGTTTATCTGTGATTTGAGCGTTTGTAAGAGAAATAATGGTACTGTGTGGCTGAAAAGACTGAGGCCGTTTCATTCGTGACAGACAGCTGCTCTCTTCAGGTCAACGGCAGCACGAACGCAGATTTTAATGTTCAAATCACACTGGTGTGATAGTACGCTGCACGTATGAACCAAGTGATCACAACATTGATCGCACACGTCAAAGCTTGAGGAATGAATCAGACGAATCACTGTAATTTAGGAATAGAATCACATTGGTGTTTGAATTGTTTGCGATCTTTAACGATCTTTTAAATTAAAGTGCTTTGCATTGTTGGTGGTGACACCTCTTGCAACATGTTTAGCTATCACAGATATTATACTTAGCCTTTTTGGCTTCTGATCGCAAATGTAGCCAAACTTTGGAGCACTTAGATTAGCGAGCAAGGTCCTGGCAGATCGCTAGCTCCGGTCCTCACAGATGAAGAAGAAAAAGCACATAGGAATCGATAGGCGGAATACATTTTTAATTTGACAACAAGTATCCAATTCTGGCATCTTAATTGATTTTTGATTCCCAACCCTATATGGATGTTCTCGGCATGATCCAAGTAATCGTGACAATAGGCAGAAATATTCAAAAACTACTAGCATTTTTTTTAATTGAATTATAATTTGACTAAATTGAGTAAATGAGGGCATGATGCTGAAAACACAAACTGAGTTTCGTAGCGATACGCTGACGTGTGTAAAAAAAAAAAAAGAAGCTTTTTCATGAAAAAATGTTCATGACGGAAAACGAATGATTGCAATAGGTGGCTCCTAATGAAAGTGTCATTTAGTTTATATGCATTTGATCAAGTTTTTTATTTATTATTTATCTGTTTCTCAGAACATGGCATAACCGGGCCAGGCCTGCCGTTCCTCACCGAAGCGCATTTGGAGAAGATGGGTGTTTTGTAAGTGTTACTTCATTACAGTAGAAACCGCGCTTCTACCACAGTCAAGCCCATCTTGAAAATTAGCTGTCCGTTCCCAGTTTATTTTTGCAGTTAATTCTGTATTTCCTCATTCAGCCCTCTGGGATCACGCCTGCAAATCCTCCACTGCCTGCAGAAACTCTGGCAAGTCTCCAATGAGTCCATGAAGGTATGCTAAAGCTTTGGGAAGACTGCAGATGTCTCTAATGCTTGCGCCAGAGCTTTGCTTAGGTGACGTGTAATGCTGTGCTGCAGGTGTTGAACGACCCGATCCACGGCCACATCGAGCTGCACCCTCTGCTGCTGCGCTTCGTAGACACACCTCAGTTCCAGCGGCTGCGCCACATCAAGCAGCTGGGAGGGACTTACCTGGTGTTCCCCGGGGCTTCTCACAACCGCTTCGAGCACTCCGTCGGGTACGTACATCAGCTCTGAGAGAAAGAGCTGGAGCAGTCTTTTGCAGATACATGCAGGGTAGCAAATATAACCTGTATTTTTTATTTCAATTTTTTGGCATGCAGTGCACCGATGAATAACATGCATTCAAGCGAGTGGAGCAGTGGGGATGGATGTTTTCTACAAAGTCGCTGTTTCTTATGTGCTGCTTTGTGTTTGTGTGGTGCAGGGTGGGATATTTGGCCGGATGTCTAGTGCAGGCTCTCAATGAAAGACAGCCGGAGCTCCTCATAACAAAGCAAGATGTTCTGTGTGTGCAGATTGCTGGCCTGTGCCATGACTTGGGTGAGTGACGCTCATGTTCGGTAGAAAGGTGAGCGAGTCACAACATATCCACAGTGACTCGTGTTCGTTACAGTCAGATGATAAAATGATTGGTTTAAAGGAACATTTCAATAATCCGGATACTTTCTTAGATGTGATGACTGACTTCGGGCCTTGATCTCACATCTAGGGCTGAAAAACTCAATTCAAATTTTGTACTTAAATATGATCAATATAAGAATTATATTAGAATTTAAGATGCATAATTTCAGCTAGGGTAAAGAAAAGCGTTTGGCTTCTCTCCTGAGGCCACAAGAGGGCGCATCGAGCAAAATGTTACTAATGCATGTTTATTCAAAGCAATAAAATAACACGATTATCTGTGGAGAAAGTGCATAATGTTTATAAACGGAATAAAATTAAGTTGCTTAAACAATTATAAACGAAACCGCATCATAGGCCAAAAGCCAATCACACAGAGTACTTTTTTCATTTAATTTATGAGATGCAGTGGGATGGGAAAACCCGCCATAAAGTCTTGAGACATGTTTTTAAAAGTTGAACTTGCATTCATTTTACATGGCTTTCTAAACATGCGTCTCTCTTGTGCGAGACGCGAGTGCAACGCTGATAGATGTCCCTCTAGAAAATGATAAATATGCATTCTGTGTGAACGGCTTGGTTTCAGTTTTGACATAAACAAGATCTTCCCCGCATCGTTGTTCTCTTTTTGTGCAATATTTTGAATGAACAACGCAGCAGCGCTGCATCGGGTGCTTCAACTGGATAGACTAACATAAGCATTATAATGCAACGACTCTTACATCGTCTGATAAGGCTGCCTGATGCACACCTAAAATTCTAATTTTAATTGGACAGCCCTACCTCCTACTGCTTTGTAATTTGGGCCTAATTTACAAAATGTGACCACAAACCAGGAACAAGGCCAGTGACTGGACATTCTTCAGGATTCAAATTCACAGCCGCTAAACTAAGAGCACATGCTAATGGCTTTAATGGGTTTGCATCTTCATTCTTTAAAATAGCCTTTTGTCTTTTGTTCAGGTCATGGCCCGTTTTCTCATATGTTTGATGGCATGTTCATCCCTAAAGTTCGACCTGGAGAGAAATGGAAGGTACGTGTGTTAAAACCATCCCCAGTGTAAAACCATGCATGCGATAGGCCCGTTTCTCAGCTTGTTGTGTTAGTCTGTGCACCGTTAGTAGTCCTCAAGGGTCTGAGAGCTGGAATCATCTTGCTGAGAGGAAAGAGACTGCTCTGTGTGTGGAGATGACAGAAACATCTGTTCCTGTAGCTCTGTGGTGTGGGATTCATCATGTTCGCCTGTAGATCTGATCCGCCAGTAACGCTAACTGACAGGTTTGATCTCTGCTGTGCAGCACGAGATGGCCTCGGTTCAGATGTTTGACCACCTGGTGAGAGTGAACGGTCTGGAGGAGGTCATGGAGCGCCACGGGCTGACTCTTCCTGACGACCTGGTGTTCATTAAGGAGCAGATCGCCGGGCCGCTGGATAACTCCGTCTTAAACAGCTCGGTGCGTACAGCTGCTGCCTCGTGTAAAACACATGTATGACAAACCATCGCTTGACATCAACATCACATACTCGTTTCTGAAGAGCTTTGTTGTTGTTGTTGCTGTTCAAGACAAATTCAAGGACTAAATAATGTGACTATAACTTTGATACAACTTTCCCAACCCACTATTTCCATGGAAACTGTTTTATAAAGTGTTATTGTGGGAAATAAGCTGACAAAGCCTTTATACCAACGGTTGCGTCATTGACTCCGGTTCCTTGTTCTGCGGAGCACTGTGTTTGTCCATACTGTAAAGCTTACAAGTACAACCTTGCACTGGTTTAATGCAAGACTGCTGAAGCCATGTGCTCACTTGATATGAAGAACAGACTGAAGTGAAAGTCAAAATCCAGCTTCATTGCTTGTGGTTTTCACTGTATTTGATTTGGGCTCTCTTCACCCCCTCATCGCTTCAGAAACCACTGCAGCTGTGTGGATTACTTTTAGTCTTTCCCGAAAGGTTAGTGACTCTTCTGCTCTACTCAAAGTAACATGCAGCATTTTTTCTTTTAACCCTGCAGTGGCCATATAAGGGCAGGCCGATGGAGAAATCGTTCCTGTATGAGATCGTAGCAAACAAAAGAAATGGCATAGATGTGGATAAGTGGGATTATTTTGCTCGGTAAGACGATTTGCACCAAGCTAATGATGCTAATGATGATGTTTTCAGCGTTGCTAACTGAAAGTGTGTTCTTTTGGACAGTGATTGCTATCATCTCGGCATTCAGAACAACTTCGACTACCAGCGCTTCCTCAAATTTGCACGAGTGTGTGAAGTGAGAGGAAAGAAGCACATCTGCACCAGAGACAAGGTACATTTTGCAGTTGTTCTACTGACTGTGTGTGTATTCATTGATTTAGTTTATTGTACAGTGCTCGTTCCTTTTTGACTTTATTATAACGGTTTAAACCAAAAGATACATGCATTCAACAGAGTCAGGCTGTGATTCAGAAACGACAGCACAGTGACAGCACAAATTATTTGATGTGAAACATGCGATGGTTTTGTCAAGTCACCTTTATTTATATAGTGCTTTTAACAATACAGATTGTCAAAGCAACTGTACAGCATTAATTAGGAAAATAGTGTGTCAATAATGCAAAGTGACAATAGTAAACACTAATTTTTCAGTTAAAGGCAGTTCATCATTGAATTCAGTGATGTCATCATCCAGCTCAGTTCAGTTTAAGTAGTATCTTTGCAATCAAGTCAACGATATCGCTGGAAATGAAGTGTCCCCAACTAAGCAAGACAGAGGCGGCAAGGAACCAAAACTCCATCGGTGACAGAATTGAGAAAAAACATTGGGAGAAACCAGGCTCAGTCTGGGCGCCAGTTCTCCTCTGACCAGACGAACCAGCAGTTCAATTTCAGGCTGCAGCAAAGTCACATTGTGCAGAGGACTCTTCTGGTTCCTGTGGTCTTGTCCCGGTGGTCGTCTGAGACAAGGTCTTTACAGGGGATTTGTATCTGGAGCTCATCTAGTTGTCCTGGTCTCTGCTGAAATTCAGAACTGTCTCTAGGTGCTGATCCACCATCTGGTCTGAATACGTACTGGATCCGGGTGACTGTAGTGACCATCTGATCTGGATACAGACTGGATCTGGTGGCTACGGTGACCTCGGAATAAGAGAGAAACAGACTAATACTAGCGTAGATGCCATTCTTCTAACAATGTAGCAAGTACATCGGGTGTTATGAGAAGTGTTCCCGGTTCCGGTTGACCTAATTAATTAAATGTATATAAAATGTGTTTTTATCAAGCTAAAACTGGACAGAAAACATATTGTCGGTAGAAATAAATAAGTAACTGGTACTTTGGGTGTTGTACATGGAGCTGGGTGATATGCCTAAAAAAATAATAATTTTTTGGCTGAATTGCAAAATTAGGTATACATGTGGCTGTTTTCTACAGTTTTCTGTTTGGATAAAAAAAAATTACGTAATTTAAAAATCAGTTTTTATTTTTAAAAATTGTCTCGCATCCTAGCATTGTAGCAACATTACAATCTAAAAACAAAATAATGCTATTTTAAAGCAGAAGTTAAATTCACTAAACTAAAAGTGAATATAAATAAAAACAAAAGCACAGAATAATTGCAGTATATATGATAGTTACTGCTCTCTTAAAAACACACTTATTGTAGGTTTAAAATTCTACACACGGCACATTTATTGCCCAGCAACAAATATTTTAGGAAAACATATATATTTTAGTCCGAATTATTGTGGTCCTGTTTTATTGCTCCCCGTCTGTTTGGCGCTCGTTGACTGAAGTGAAGGCTCATGCACTCCTGACAGCAGAATGGACATGTTTCCATGACTCTCTAACATTTACAGGTGGAGAACATGAGTTATGCGCTGAGGAAAGCACTGGATCTCAAGCGTATTAAACCGCACGAGTAGCCTAACTGTCCGCACATGTATCTGTCAGAGCAACTGTGCATGTTAACTGTATCTTAGCAGTTATACTAAAGCATGGCTGATGAACAAATCAGATGATGCTCATTCCCTGCAGCAGCTCACTCCGTGTCCTCCTCTGTTTTTCAGATGTCCTTGTAATCAAACTACTGTATGTCGATAAAATAGAGATGAAGCCATTATCAGAGATGCTAATTAAGCATCTTGTGTTTGGGCTTGTTGCTCATAAAGTGATCGTTCATGGAGTTATTCAAGTAGACAGCTGCAGGTTGCTATATTGTGGTATGTGGCTTGTTTTTAAGAGAGCGCGTTTGGATTTGAGTTTGTGCTTGTTCTTTTTTTTTATTGTTGTTTTTCTGGCAAGATCTGGCACCACTAATGAGTCAGAACATACTCTGTGGTTTTCTTGCACCGCACCCATACAGAAGAGAGACACAACTCTGATGCACATTTAAACTAGTTGTTCATCATTTCACATCATTCTCTGACGCAGTGGAATGTGAGTGAGAGCACCCTCAGTTGAAACCGTAGTAATATTGGCCGAACAGCTTTGGGAAATGCTCCAGTAGGCCTGAGCGAGATGGCATAACGTGTAATCTGGCGTTTGGTTGAGGTGAGTTTACAGCAGAGGAAGCGTGCCGTCGAGTCTTACTGCCAGCGTACAGCAGTGCTCCTGGACTACATGGTGACAGTACATATCGTGATTAGGGATGCAGCGATTAACTGCGCTTTAAAACGTCACGGTTAATTAATCGTAAAGGTTCCGCTACACCGAGTGTTTCTGTTACACGGAACGGAACTGTTGCAGCTTGCGCAAAACGAAAAAAGTTACACTAGCGGTGCACCAGCTTAAATTGACGTGCTTATCAGATACACGGAGGCTACTACATGCATTAGATGAACTGACAGAGGGACCAAACAGCGATGCTTTATTTCCACCAGAGAAATGACTGTCGATAGTGTGGGATTATTTTGGGTACACCAAGAATGACCAGGGTGTCATTTAAATATTGCTGTAAAAAACTGCTGCTAAAGAGCGAATACATAAGGGATAATGCACGGCTTGCTGTACATTGAACGATTTTAATGCACGACGTGAAGATAAGAACCACCTGACACAAAGCTACAGCTCGTTAGTTCAGATCAGAAAGAGATGAAATGGTGTGGTAAGAGCACATTTATTTGAATTAATTAATTATAACATTTAGCTACTTGAATTAATTATTCGAGAGAGAGAGAGGTGACAGCTGCCTGTGTGAATTAGCCTACCTGCGTCTGTGCATCTCTCCGGTAGGCTATTTAATCTATTTTATTAATAAAAGTCGTGGGGCAGCGTTCTCAAGAAGTTTGTGTCCTCCTGAATGTTTGTACATGTGTGCAGCGCGATCTCCGATCTCACAAACCAAAATAATAGACATGATTTTCTCAGGCCACATGTAAAATCATATGAATTATTATAAAGATTATTAAAATGAATACGTATGGATGACACTTGATTACAATATTTCAGTTTATTTCCGTCATTAGTAACAGTTTCCCCTGTGGGACAAATAAGTATATTAGTCGTATATTAATAATAGGCTACTTCATTAACTTTATTTACTATCCCTGTTGTATTATTCATAAGTAAAAACCAACAAGATTTTTTTTTTCACCATGTTTCCAGTTTTCTGCCTCTGGTCCAAAAGAAATGTAAAGAATGTACAAACTGAAAACATTAAATACTTTTGCGATATATTTCCATTTGTTATTTTCAAAAGAGAAATACTGTCATGGATGTTTACAGAGCAGAGGTCACCTTTTTTTAATTCCAAAGAGAGAGATGGACTTTTGTTTGTCTTTATTAATATTATTATTATTTTGTGCTGTATTAATGGTTACTGTGTTATTTCTTTTTCTAAAGGCAGCAATAAATAACACATTATTATCTAAAGAGTGTCCATTTGATTTTATACATTAATAATTTTGTGAAACAAATAAATGCATAATCGTCATAATCGTAAAACCGTGATTATTCCTCGGACAATAATCGTACCAACAAAATCTATAATCGTTGCATCCCTAATCGTGACAACAGTATAACGTGTCTGTTGGCAGTGATTTTGCTGCATAGTTATTTTAAAACCTTTGGGCTCTCAGGCCTAGCTCATTATTTTCTCATTCATATACCTTTTTCCTCTACTCACTCTTTATCACTCCGTAACCTTTGACTTGCTTAGTTGGGGTTTATATTGAGTAATAATTATCAAAAGCGCTGACACGTTCATCTGAGAATAAAGCCTGAACTGAACTGAGCTGAATAATGAGCCTGTTGTCTCTTTAGAGCTGCTTGCAGCTGAATTTGGATTGACAGTCATGAAGTCTTAGTTGATGCTGCTTATGACAAGCTGTGATTTCTTGAGAGGCACACGATATACAGACTGTGCATGCATCAAACTTAGACCATAGAACGAAACATCAGAACAGTACAGAATATGTACACCGCTGGGAAAACTATGCTAATGGACATAAACACAGAGCTGCAGCATATGCTGTCAAATCTCCCAAAGCAACCAGCACATTGATTGGTTTCTTTGCTCATTGTAATGTTAATCCAGGTTATTAGGAAAAATAAAGGAGCGCATGACCTCCAATGGCTCGACAGCTTCTCTGTGCAAAGCCACCCAGAGTCTTTTATTTTTGAGCATGTTTGATCCGGTTCAGAAGTGCTTCTGTATCAGTCAGAATGTTAAAGAAATGAAAAGCCTTTCTGATTTAGCATTTTGGATTGTTTTACTGTTGGCAGGAAGTTGGCAATCTCTACGACATGTTCCACACTCGTAACTGCCTCCATCGCCGGGCGTATCAGCACAAAGTGGGCAACATCATCGAGACCATGTGTGTATTCTCCTCCCTGAACCACACATTGTCCTGTTCACAGCTTCAGTGCGATTGAAGTGTTCTGTCCTGGTTGTTTCATATCAGGATAACGGAGGCTTTTGTAAAAGCTGATCCTCATATTCAGATCCTGGGCTCTTCTGGGAGGATCTGCAGCATCTCTTCAGCTATAGACGACATGGAGGCCTACACCAAACTCACAGGTGCGTCTCGATCCTGTGTGCTTCTGGTTTTCTCTCAGTTATTTACATTCAGTAAAGACACGTCGACTGTGTTTATGTCCGTACTCCACGCGAGGGGCATTTTGACATGATTAGTGTGTATTTGACCGTTGAAAGACAACTGAATTGGGGATGGCATGCTGTCTGTGCTTGTGAGCGCCACAGTGAGGTCTTTCGTACTGAGTAATGCACTCAGACATCATGCTTTAGTCAAAGTTTTAGTGCTGTGCTATGTGAATATATTCACACACCACCATATAAATGATCAAAGTCCTTTATTGCAGGGTCAGAAAGCATATGTTTAAATGTTACAGGGATGAAATGAGGGTTGTGTGTCATGTTTCAGATCACATATTTGAGCTGATTCTGTACTCGTCTGCGCCGGAGCTGTCTGAGGCACGAGCCATCCTGCACAACATCGTCTGCAGACGGCTGTACAAGTGTGTGGGTCAGACCACGCCAGAGACACACCTGGACGCCTCACCGGTGAACCACAAACACACACAAATAAAGCTGACTTTCAGTGGATGGACATGAGTGATGAGAGGACTTTAAAAGTGTTCTTGAGTGTTTTGAAGATGAACAAAAGTCTTTATGGGTTTGGAGTGAATTTATGACCCATTATAGGAGAAAGGTCGTAGATTCAGCTGATAAAGAAGGAGCCAAGATAATTGTAGGTAACTGAGTGGCTGATTAAATAAGTGAAGTCTCTTGCAGGAGAAGCTGCTTGACTGGGCAAAGGAGGTCGCCGGTTCAAAGCCCAGCGGCACAGACGCCAACCTGACAGCGGAGGACTTTGTAGTTCGTGTACGTTTGCTGTGTTTCGTTTTAACAGCTACAACACCCCTATAATAGTCAGAGCTGCTTCTGCTTACAGATGTTAATAGCACAACCACGCAGTCAGATGACATGAAAACTGACACTTCCCATGAATTTCAACCCAACAGCTCAGATTGTGAAATCATCCCATTCATCAATGAACGTGTGTAGTTAAAGAATCAGCCAAGAGCTGTTTAAGATCATTCTGCTTATATTATGTAAACTGTCCTCTTTTGTTCTCTAGGTCATTCACATGGATTATGGAATGAAGGAGAAAAACCCCATTAACAATGTCCACTTCTACTGCAAGAAAGATCCCACCAAAGCCATCAAGATCCGCAAAAAACAGGTACGCTCCAGACGATGGATCTGCCTGTGCTGCGACTATCAGCCAGCAGTTTACCAGTGTTTCAGCCTCTGGCCAGAGAAGATTTCAACTAGACATGTGCTGATGTGTAACTAACATTAACATCATAGCTTCTGGTTAGTTAATGAATGAGTTAACATTTACTAATGAGACTTTATTGTAAAGTGTTACCTATTGCACTCTAATCTTCTTAAGTTCTTTTTGTGAAAAGAAAAAAACCCCGTTATAATGCCCTTTTGCAGCTTATTTCAATAGCGGGACTGTATACCGTGATAGGCGCGCTTCAGCAATTATCACAACAGGAAAATTTGATTCTGTCATATGGCCCCCCCAAACACAAACAAAGGCCTAGAATGTTGATTATGGATTAATTTCCCTATTGGAGAGAGTATGCGTGTTTAGATTGTATTGCGTCTAGTGCAAAATAAGAGATGCTCCAGACAAACACAGAGCCTGTGTTCCTGATGTGTGTGTGGTGTAACAGGTGTCCAAACTGCTGCCGGAGCGCTTCGCCGAGCAGCTGATCAGGGTTTACTGTAAGAAGACGGATGACAAGAGCCTAGAAGCTGCTAAGAAGTACTTCGTCCAGTGGTGCATGGACAGGAACTTCACCAAACCTCAGGCAAGACTTGGCATCTGCAGTTTTGTAATAATTCAAATTTCAGTGTTATTTTCAAACATACTTGGTACTTTGAGTGATGGATTTGTTCGATATATTTCAGACATTATTTTTAATTTAGTAATTATATTGAAATGATCAATTGAGAATGACCACAAAGTGTACAGACCGAAATCACAAGCACAGTGCATATATTGGAAAACAAGACACGTGCTGGGGTGCGTTTCCCAAAAGCAACTCAAGTTCAAGTTCATTTTATTTGTAGAGACACATATACAACAGCCACCAGGCTGACCAAAGTGCTTTTCAGAGGAGCAACAATTTTACCACATACACAGAGAACAAACCAGACAAAAAATTTAAAACCGCACGTTTTCAAAATGGCCATATCACAGTAGTCAATACACTAAGGAAAACAAATAAGTTTTAGCAAGGACTTAAAAACAGACAAAGAAGGGGCCATTCTAATCTCTAAAGGTAGGGTATTCCAGTGTCGTGGCTCTGCCACCGCAAATGCACGCACGATCGTAGGCTTCTAGACGGAGTATAGAAGTAAAGAAGGTCAGATAGATAGACAGGAGCTTGGTTATGTAGGGATTTATATACAAAGAGGAGAATTTTAAAGTCTATTCTCTGACAAACTGGCAACCAGTGTAGAGATCTAAGAATTGGAGTGATGTGTTTATGTTTATGACACTTTAAAAGAAGTCTGGCTTGCATTTTGGACAAGCTGAAGACGCGCAATTTGAGATTTAGATCTATCGCAGTATAAAGAATTGCAGTAATCTAGTCAAGATGTAACAAACGCATGAACAGGCATTTCTAGAGTTTTAGGAGTGAGAAAGTTTTTAATTTTAGACCGTAAACGAAGCTGATAGAAACTGGACCCAATGACAGAAGAGATATGTTTACCAAATTTTAAATGCTGGTCGACTAGAATACCTAGGTTCCGCACCCGCGAGGATCTAAAAATGGATAAACTTTCTAACTCAGGGCTTATACACTGAGAGTTATCATTTGGACCGAAAACAATTTTCTCGGTCTTGTCTTCATTTAGGAAGAGGACATTTTGGGCTAGCCATGATTTAACCTCCTCTAAACATTTCAGAAGAGAAGTAATCGCCGCGGAATTGTTTTTCTTGATTGGTAGATAGATTTGAGTGTCATCTGTGTAGAAATGAAAAGACACACCATGTTTTCGTAGAATAGAGCCCAGAGGTTACATGTAAAGAGAGAATAGAGAGGGAGCTAAAATAGAGCCTTGCGGTAGGCCACAGGTCAGAGGAGCAGGGGAGGAGGAAAGCTTACCCAACTTCACTAAAAACTTTGTCAGACAGGTATGACTGAAACCATTTCAGAACGATTGCTTTTAGACCTACCCAAGACTCTAATCTCGATACAGTGGGATGGTCTAATGCAGTGTTTCCCAACCGTGGGGTGCCGTCTGTCGAGAGCAGGGGGTGCCGTGTAAAAAAATATTTTTTAAATATTTTTAAATTGCTAAAATGATCAAAAAAGCATCTATTATATAATATCAATTTCTGATGTCGCCAATAATTAGAGATGCACCGAAATTTCGGCTGAAATTAGTTCACCGCTCAGGTTTCACTTTCACGTGTGTGGACCAAACTAAAAAAAAAAACGAGAAAAAAAGGCGTATTATCCACTCTATGTGTGTGTGCGCTCCGCTCAGTCGCTCCACTCAGATACCGTTCGTGCTCATCGGAACAGCAAAGTCCATTAAAAAATCGAGCTGACAGGAAACATCTTTGTAGTACAGTATTGTTTCTGTCTGCAATAGCCCTACTGTGTTGTAACATGGTGTGGTATATGGGCAACTCTGGTAACGCTGCCCTCTCATTCATTGATCTGCTAACCGCTATGTTATGCTCACGTGTTCTGATAATAATAGCTTTCTAGGACTAAACATTATTTGATAATTGGTAAAAAAAAAAAAGTTAAATATCTCAACCCTACTGTTAGACCTACCTGAAAAACTAAAAGCTATTTATTTAATTCGAAGGCCTGTCGTTATTTTATTTGTGCTATCATTATTAATTTCTTTATTTGTTCTTATTTATTACTGACTGCTTACTTGTCATTTTTTATTCAATTCAAAGTTTGAAATCAAGCTATCTGGTGCTACTGCACCAAAATTACCACACTGTAAAATTAAAAAAACACTGAGTGAGCAAAAATTTGTGAGATAGCTAGTTATAATGGTAATTAAATAATGTTTACATATGTATAAAAGCCTACATTAAAATCTGTCATATAAATTGGTCTTTTCATTGGAAATTAGCCTACTGATTGCCACTATTGATGGACAACATTTTTTAATATTATTAAAAATATCTGTATGACATTATTTTCTGCAGTTCTTCCCTGTTGTACCGATTATCTATACTTTTCAAAGTATCATATCGTAGTTAGAAATTCAAGTATTGTGACAAATTAATTTTGTAGGGTGCCACAAGTTTGTTAAAATTTCCAAAGGGTGCCGCGACTAAAAAAAGGTTGGGAAACACTGGTGTATGGTATCAAAAGCAGCCGATAGATCTAAAAGAATAAGAACCACAGAGTCTCCGGAATCAGTAGAGAGGTAAATATCATTTAACACTCTCAAAAGGGCGGACTCGGTTCAGCACAATTTTCTCCAAAACTTTTGAAATGAAAGGTAAAACAGAAATAGGCCGACATTTTTTTTAGGACAGAAGGATCCAGTGAAGGCTTCTTGAGCAGAGGAGTGACCGTAGCGACTTTAAGATTGGCCGGAACAGAGCCAGTTTGGAGACACTTATTAATAAGAGACACCAAACCTGGCCCATTCGAATCTATAATTAATTTTAAAAATCTCGGGTGAATGATATCGAGACAACAGAATGGTTTAAGCTTGTCAATCACTTGCTTCAATTCCTGGAGGTTGATAGGTTCAAAAACATCCAAAAATGCAGAGGCAGATGACATAATTGGAGAGACAGTTAAAGTTAAAGTGGGGCAGACGCTAAGCCTTAAGTTAATAATTTTGTCACTAAAATATCTCAAGAAGCGTTCACAGAGAGCATCAGAGGCAACAGGCAAGGTGTTAACTGAAGGATTTGTAACAGATTGAATAATTGAAAACAAAACGTTGGGTTTAGAATGATTCGTTTCAATTAGATTAGAAAAGTATCCAGCTTTCGCAGACTTCGCTGAAGTCTGGTAAGATGTAAGAGAGTCTCTGAACATTTGAAGAGAGATATGCAGACTGTCATTTTTCCATTTACATTCTGCCTTTCTACAGTTTTGTCTTAGGAGAAGGGTATCAGAGTTTTGCCACAGTACAGATTTTGGTTTTTGCTTGTGAGGCTTAAGGGGGGCAGGCACAAGGGAAGAGTGTTGATATATCAGCATCCAAGTCAGATTATGGTTGATCCAAGTGCAACTGTGAGCAACATTCAGCAAAGCACAAGTTGAAATTTGTGCTAAACTGTGGCGAGTAGAAACGAGAAAGGTTTACAGGTGTATTAGAAAAATTAGAGAGATCTGGAAGAGACAGTGAGAATAATATAGGCTTATGGTCAGAGATCATAAAATCTGAGAGCATAATATCAGTCACATCAAGCCCATATGAGAGTACAAGATCCAACGTATGTCCCTGAATATGAGTAGAGACATTGATCCACTGGGATAAATTAAAAGCGTCGATGAGATTAAGAAAGTTATGTGATAAGAGGTTAGATGGACAGCAGACATGGATAATAAAGTCGCCCACCAATAGAAAGCGATCGTAATTTGTGGCAATATTGCCGATCAGTTCAGTGAATTGCTGTATAAAATCCTTAGTAGAGTGCGGAGGACGGTAAAACACCCCTAGACATACAGGACCATTCCAGTCTAAGTGAATAAGCTGAGCTTCAAAGCTGGAAAAGGCCGTTACAGGGTCCAATCGACAGAGTGCAGAGAGAGAGTTCTTTAAAATTGTTACTATCCCACCCCCCCATGTCCACTCGAACAAGGGATCAGATACAGTCAGCAGGGATCAGATCAGAAAAAGGAGTTAGATCTCAAACCTTTATCCAGGATTCCGTGATAAACATAAAATCCAAGTTGTGAGATGAGTAAAAATCATTTAATAAGGTCTTATTCACCAAGGAACGGGCATTTAATAATGCCATCTTCAGTGAAGAAATTATATCAGTAGATGAGGACGCTCATTTCAGCGAGCGCCGATTTCCATAAGTTACTCCCCGTCGTCGGGAGCCGAGGCTGATTCGGTGGAGACTGGCACGAGAACCAGGACTCGGGTGCCAGGGGAGAACAGGACGAAGCCACCGGTGGGCCAAATCCAGCGGGCGCCAGGCAGCAGAGCCGCCGCAAGTGAACGATAGACCGGTGTTTGAGAGGGGTATGCCGTAGAGAAAGCCATCCCGCAATGAGCTTTAAAGCATTCACGAGTGATTATCCTCCTCGGTTGCCTAGTTGTTTCCTCCTAATCTTAAATCGCAGTCCTCTTCCTCCCACTCCGCAGGATGCCGAGGGGCCACCGGCAGATACAATCCGGAATAACCGCCTGGAACGACTCATTCCTATTGCCAAAGGAGCAGTCCACATCCAAAGTGTAAGAGCTGGTGAATGTGTCCGCAACTGAGTTGCGGATGTCCAAGAGTGCTTGACGGTCGTAGATTAAAAGCGTGTAGCAGTTTTTTTGACATCTGCACAGATCTGTCCTCCGAGTACACAGGCTCCATCTTGAAACATGGCTCGATCCCTGGACCCGCGCGCTAAAGGCAACTAGTGGTTCCGTCTTTACCAATAGAGTTCAATGGAACTTACAACCATAGTTAGCAAACAGTGCTTTTGGGAAACGCACCCCTGATTGTGATGGAAGTTGTGATTTCATAGAAATGAATAAGAAATGTTAGATTGACGGGAGAAGTTTTGAAAAAAGATTGAAAGTTTGTGAACCATAAATAGGGTTGGGAATCAAAAATAAATTCAGATGCCAGAATTGGATACTTGTTGTCAAATTAAAAATGTATTCTGCCTATCGATTCCTATGTGCTTTTTCTTCTTCATCTGTGAGGACCGGAGCTAGCGATCTGCCAGGACCTTGCTCGCTAATCTAAGCGCTCCAAACAGTTTTGGCTACTAGGGTTGGCGTCAGAACCAAGGTAGAAGGCTAAGTATAATATTTGTGATAAACTAAACTTGTTGCAAGAGAGGGGTCACCACCAACATGACAAAGCACTTTAATTTAATAGATCGTTAAAGATCGTGAACATGATTCAAACACCAACGTGATTCTGTTCCTAAATTACAGTGATTCGTCTGATTCATTCCTCAAGCTTTGACGCGTGCGATCAATGTTGTGATCACGTGGTTCTTCCGTGCAGCGTACGATCACACCAGTGTGATTTGAACATTTAAATCTGCATCCGCGCTGCCGCTGACCTAAAGAGAGCATTTGTCTGTCATGAATGAAACAGCTTCAATGTCTTTTCAGCCACACAGTATCATTATTTCTACAAACGCTCAATCAATCCGAGCTAGTACGGCAGATGCCTCCGACCTGTGATAAAAAGTTGTATCGATGAGAAACTGTGTGTCCATTAGCCTGGTTAGGGTAGCGATTAAAATAGAATAAATCACCTTTTGAAAGTAATTTGATGCTTCAAATGAAGATTTATGGATTACATTGTTATGCCAGTAGGTGGCGAGAAGGGGCTTTTAAAATGTATTTGTCTTTGAATCATAAAGAGATTCGTCGTGAAACTGATTCTCCATAATAACACACGTAACAGCTTGAGAGTCACTCATTCACATTAGATTGATTTTTGTTTAGTTGTCTATGTTTTTTTTCTTCAGAATCAGAAGAGAACCACGAACTCCTCTGGGAAAAGAACTCAATTTAACAGAATCATTGCAGCTCTATTTTGCACCCAAACAGCTCTTAAAGAGCCAGTTCTATGTACCTGTTGATTTTGGTTCTGTTTTCAGCTCAATAAATGGGTTGCAAAAAAGAGACACAGTACTACATGTTTTGATACCATTATCTCATCACATTGGAATCTGATAATTGAATTAGATTATTACGTAGTGTATATTCTGTATTTTACACATCTAAAATGCTTTGGCAATACTGTAACACAAATGTCATGCCAATAAAGCACCTTGAACTTGAACGTGAACTTGAATCGGAATCGATAAAATTCAAACGATACCCAAACCCTACCATAACCTAGCTTGTTAAAAATACTTGTTCATTAAGGTAAACGTATACTCCACCCCAAAATGAAATGGTCATCATTTACTCATCCAGTGTTTTTTGTTTGAAAACGGTAGGACTAAAATAAGCTATCAATGTCTGCGTTTGTAAAATGCATTAAACCCGTTTCCTTTGCAGTATTGAGGAGGAAAACTGTTTTTTTTTTCAGTTCTTGTAAATGTGGTTTTCTTGTGATGCAGGTTGCACTTTGTAATTACACATACTGTAAAATAGTGTACTTACCTAAGATAGTACTGGCTAATATAATGTAACTTCATGGGTAAGGTTTGGGGGTAAAGAGTAGGTTCAGGGTTAGTACCTTGTTATATTCCCCAGTTATTGTAATCACTATAATCAGAACAGTGTGTGCATGTCAGTCAGTGAAACGGGTGATTTCTCAACTGGTTTTTGGTAGTTATCAGTGTTTTGTTTTCTGTCAGTGAGAGTCAGTTGGCTCCAGTGTTCCCAGAGTTCTTGAGGATATCTCATGTGTTCTCTAGCCCTTATCCGGCTCGCAGTAACACTGGTGTGCACATGAATGTGTTTCAGGATGGAGATATAATTGCTCCAGAGCTCACCCCACTCAAACGTGACTGGCACACGCTGGAGCGAGACGATGATGACAGCGAGCTCGATGACAACGCTGAAGACAATCATCTCGGACTGAGAGATGAAACGCCCAGGAAGACTGGACGTAATGTGAAAGTCAACCTCTTTCATGCTCCGGGAGAAAGCAGACTCTGAATCACTGGCCCTGTGCTTCTCTCATTGAGAATATTTGGAGCGATCACCAGATGCTCATTCTATCTCAACAGTGCTTTTGAGCTTCGTTTAATCTGTGTTTTGCCTCTGTTTGCTTTTATTTTCAGCTTTAATATCATGTTCATTGCCAGGGTTTTAATACTACTCGCACCTCTGACGCTTTATTATACATCAATCCAGAATGAATGTCTGTCTCCGCCATCTATTATGTTTCGATGCAGAGGGAAGCGTTAAATGCGTTTTGGCATTGTTTCGTTTTTTTTTTTTTTTTTTTTTTTTAATTAAAGCTTTTTATCGGACTCGCTTGTCTTTTTCTGTTAATCGGCCCTCCACTCACTCGCAGTGTGTAAAAACTCATGTTACAATGGGTCTCAAATGTGATGACATCTATATTTGAGCGAACTATATATTTTAGACTCTGTATTACAGTAATGGGTGATGGTGGTCTGATTTTCTTGGATCGTGTTTCAGATGTTCTCATCAGTACAGGCTTTGCTGTGAACAGATATGCTTGGTTACTCATTTCAGTCTGTATTGAAATATTAAAATTGTCACAGCACAATCACATCAAGTCTGTTGTACAGAAAAATGTTCACTTAAAGAACATGTTGTGCATGTCGTGCTTAAAGATGTAGTGCTGAATCAATGCAAACTCAATCAACATCTCAAAATTCAGAGCATGCAAATAAAAATCCAGTCATGCCATTCTTTGTTTTAATATGGCCTGAAGTACCGACCCCGATTCTCATTTAAGTACTTTCATTTGAATAATTAATTGATACCAATCCTTGTGTATACAGTGGGTACGGAAAGAGTATTCAGACCCCCTTAAATTTTTTAACTCTTTGTTATATTCAGCCATTTGCTAAAATCATTTAAGTTATTTTTTTTTCCTCATTAATTTACACACATCACCCCATATTGACAGAAAACACAGAATTGTTGACATTTTTGCAGATTTATTAAAAAAGAAAACTGAAATATCACATGGTCCTAAGTATTCTTTGCTCAGTATTTAGTAGAAGCACTTTTTTGATCTAATACAGCCATGAGTCTTTGGGAAAGATGCAACAAGTTTTTCACACCTGGTTTTGGGGATCCTCTGCCATTCCTCCTGCAGATCCTCTACAGTTCGGTCAGGTTGGATGTAAACGTTGGTGGACAGCCATTTTTAGGTCTCTCCAGAGATGCTCAATTGGGTTTAAGTAAGTCAGGGGCCCCCCCCTAATGGCTGGCCATTCAAGAACCTTCACAGAGTTGTTGTGAAGCCACTCCTTCGGTATTTTAGCTGTGTGCTTAGGGTCATTGTCTTGTTTGAAGGTAAACCTTCGGCCCTGTCTGAGGTCCTGAGCACTCTTTAGAAGGTTTTCGTCCAGGATATCCCTTGTACTTGGCCGCATTCATCTTTCCCTCGATTGAAACCAGTCGTCCTGTCCCTGCAGCTGACAGCACCCCCACAGCATGATGCTGCCACCTCCATTCTTCACTGTTGGGACTGTATTGGACAGGGGATGAGCAGTGCCTGTTTTTCTCCACACATACCACTTAGAATTAAAGCCAAAAAGTTCTATCTTGGCCTCATCAGACCAAATAATCTTATTTCTCACCATCTCCTTCAGGTGTTTTTTAGCAAACTCCATGCGGGCTTTTCATGTGTCTTGCACTGAGGAGAGGCTTCTGTCGGGTCACTCTGCCATAAAGCCCTGACTGGTTGAGGGCTGCAGTGATGGTTGACTTTCAATGTCAACTTTCTCCCATCTTCCGACTGCATCTCTGGATCTCAGCCACAGTGATCTTTGGGTTCTCTTTACCTCTCTCACCAAGGCTCTTCTCCCCCTATAGCTCAGTTTGGCCAGACGGCCAGCTCTAGGAAGACGTTCCCAAACGTCTTCCATTTAAGGATTCTGGAGGCCACTGTGCTCTTAGGAACCTTAAGTGCAGCATAATTTTTTTTGTAACCTTGGCCAGATCTTTGCCTTGCCACAATTCTGTCTCTGAGCCCTTCAGGCAGTTCCTTTGACCTCATGATTCTCATTTGGTCTGACATGCACTGTGAGCTGTAAGGACTTATATAGACAGGTGTGTGGCTTTCAAAATCAAGTCCAATCAGTATAATCAAACACAGCTGGACTCAAAATGAAGGTGTAGAACCATCTCAAGGATGTTCAGAAGAAATGGACAGCACCTGAGTTTAAATATATGAGTGTCACAGCAAAGGTCTGAATACTTAGGACCATGTGATATTTCATTTTTCTTTTTTTATAAATCTGCAACGATCTGTGGTTTTTCTGGCAATATGGTGTGCTGTGTGTACATTAATGAGGAAAAACAATGAACTTAAATGATTTTAGCAAATACCTGCAATATAACAAAGAGTGAAACATATAAGGGGGTCTGAATACTTTCCGTACCCCAGTTTACAGGTGCATCTCAATAAATTTGAATGTCTTGGAAAAGTTCATTTATTTCAGTATTCAACTCAAATTGTGAAACTTGTGTAGTAAATAAATTCAATGCACACATACTGAAGTGGTTTAAGTCTTTGGTTCTTACTTGTGATGATTTTTGTCTCACTTTAACAAAACCCACCAAGTCATATCCACAATTAGAATATGGGGACATTCCAATCACTAATCAACTCCAAAGACACCTGCAAGGGTTTCCTGAGCTTCAGACTGTCCTCATTTGGTTCACTAGTCTACCCAATCTGGGTAAGACTGCTGATCTGACAGTTTCGCAGAATACAATCATTGACAACCCGTCCAAGGAGGTACGCCAAAACATCATGTGCCAAAGAAGCTGCTGTTCCAGCGTTTGTATCCAAGCATGTTAACAGAAAAAGTTGAGTGGAATAAACGTGTGGAAGGAAAAAGATGCAAAACCAACCGAGAGAACCGCAGCCTTATGAGGAGTGTCAAGCAAAATCGATTCAAGAATTTGAGTGAACTTCACAAGGAATGGACTGAGGCTGGGGTCAAGGCATCAAGAGCCACCACACACAGACGTGTCAAGGAATTTGGCTACAGTTGTCGTATTCCTCTTGTTAAGCCAATCCTGAACCACAGACAACGTCAGAGGCCGTCTTGCCTGGGCTAAGGAGAAGAAGATCTGGACTGTTGCCCAGTGGTTCAAAGTCCTCTTTTCAGATGAGAGCAAGTTTTGTATTTCATTTGGAAACCAAAGTCCTAGAGTCTGGAGGAAGGGTGGAGAAGCTCATAGCCTAAGTTGCTTGAAGTCCAGTGTTAAGTTTCCACAGTCTGTGATGATTTGGGGTGCAATGTCATCTGCTGGTGTTGGTCCATTGTGTTTTTTGAAAACCAACGTCACTGCACCCGTTTACCAAGAAATTTTGGAGCACTTCATGCTTCCTTCTGCTGACCATCTTTTTGAAGATGCTGATTTAATTTTTTCAGGATTTGGCACCTGCCCACACTGCGAAAAGCACCAAAGTTGGTTAAATGACCATGGTGTTGGTGTGCTTGACTGTCCAGCAAACTCACCAGACCTGAACCCCATAGAGAATCTATGGGGTATTGTCAAGAGGAAAATGAGAAACAAGAGACCAAAAAATGCAGCTGAGGTGAAGACCACTGTCAAAGAAACCTGGGCTTCCATACCACCTCAGCAGTGCCACAAACTGATCACCTCCATGCCACGCCGAATTGAGGCAGTAATTAAAGCAAAAGGAGCCCCTACCAAGTATTTGAGTACATGTACAGTAAATGAACATTTTTCCAGAAGGCCAACAATTCACTAAAACTGTTTTTTTTATTGGCTTATGAAGTATTCTAATTTGTTGAAATAGTGAATTGGTGTGTTTTTGTTGGGTAAATGTGAGCCAAAATCCTCACACTTAAAAGAACCAAAGACATAAAGGGTCATATGATGCGATTTAAATTTTTCCTTTCTCTTTGGAGTGTTACAAGCTCTTGGTGCATAAAGAAGATCTGTAAAGTTGCAAAGACTAAAGTCTCAAATCCGAAGAGATATTCTTTATAAAAGTTCAGAGTCAGCCACGCCTACCTAAAACGGCTCGTTCTAACCTCCCCACATATCTACCTCACGATGTGGGAATATTTGCATAATACCACCCAAATGTTCACGCAAAGAAAGAACGCGTAACTTTTATTCTCGCTGTAGTAATGTTGCCACTTTCCGCCATGTCGTGAAGGTGCTGTGTGTTTAGTTGTGAAAGCGAAGCTATTTTGTTTGGTCTTCCAAAAGAGACGATATCTGCTTCGTCATGCCTAGAGCTGATCCGTGCTGGTCGCTGAGGGAATACATCAACTTAGTGCTGTGGATCGCCGGATCGGCTTTCACCATGGACGAAGCCCGGGGTCGTCACATGTGCTTGCCGCTCCTTCGTCAGATCCGTCGGCTGCGCCGTTCTCAACCCCGCCGCCACTGCTCACTCTAGCCTGGCCTCAGTGCACGCTAAAGATAAGCCGGGCTAGGCCGCTGTGTTGTTCGTTGTGAGAGCGAAACTACTTTGTCTGGCCTTCCAAAAATGGACACAACTAGAAATCAGTGGTTAAAGTTGTATTTACAACACTGTTCCAGAACAGTTCGACCTAAATATTCAGATGTGTGCAGCACATTTTATGGAGGACTGTTTACTGATCCTGGGAGAGTAACGTTAGACTAAAATGCCGGCAGTTCTGACTCACGTAAGTACGTATAAGTACGTTTTCATTTAAAGGATTTGCCACTGATGATTCAAACGTGAGTTTTGGGCAGTGTGGAGTAGCACTTGTTGTTTGTCATTTCTCTGATCACAAATGCAGACAGGGTTTTATGTTTACGTGGCGCGATGCAACGCAACGCGTAAAAAGACAGTATAAGTCATTATAACTGTAATTATTTTCCCACCCACGGATGCAACAATCCTCGTTTGTAATAGTCCTCGTTTTGTCTGTCACTCTTCCGCTGGGACACGCATCAAATCTTGTGAGGGCGTACCATTTTCCGTCTCTACAGCTTGAAGTATTCGGCCAATCACAACACACTGGATAGCTGGCCAATCACAGCACACCTCGCTTTTCTGACCGATGAGCTTTGTAAAAATCGATGCGTTTCAGAAAGGCAGGGCATAGAGGAGAAACAATAATGTACAGTATGTGGAAAATAATGTGTTTTTTTTACTTTAAACCGCATAAACGCATTTCATTACACCAAATGCACAAAAGAATGTTCTTTTTAGCAGCATCATATGACCCCCGTTTAAACTACTTCATCTGTGTGCATTGATTTATTTAATACACGAGTTTCACAATTGAGTTGAATTACTGAAATAAATAAAAAACTTTTCCACGACATTCTAAATTATTGAGATGCACCTGTACATGTTTTTACATGGGATTTTATATATATTTGTGTATCTGTAATTAATTTCTGTAGTGGCATCTATAATTACACTGTTGACCCACCCTTAAACCAAACAAGTTCTTAACCTTCCAACCGGTGACCGTGATTTCACCAAGTACAACGTGGGCTGTTTCTCAATATTCCTCCTCGTTTCCTCGCTCCTCTGTCCTCCATCCTATGACCTGGAAACCGATCGAGCTCAGCCATCTTGTAGGACATCTCAGTTCTCAGATACACAGGTGAATTCATCGAAAAACCTGACGCACCAATACATTCTCCTCCCCCTTCACATCTGTTGTAATCATTTTAATTTATATTTTACCTTTGCAGTTTAAATAAACCATACATGTCATATATTTCAAACAGGGCATCTTGCTTTATTAATATTTATTATGAATGTCTTAAATAACAAACTTTAACAACATAAGGGCAGATCCCTTTAGCGCAGCTGATGATGCTTTGAAGTGACGCTAAGGGAGGGTATATCATTTCACTTGATTCAACTCCTCCGTCATTGCGTCCTTCCCTCGCATCCTGAAGGGGTGGAGCTAAGACGGGAGGAAAGGAAACGAGGATGCACAAATAAGAATTGAGAAGCACCCATGTTCCAACCATGAGGGATAACTTTTCAGGAAATGTCTGTTTTAGGCTTGCGATCAGGGTTAGGTGCTTCTACACCCTTGGTAATCAGCTATCATTTCACACTGACTTTAGGAATAAATTATGGGTAGGGTTAGGTTTGGGGCAGGGATTGGGTTAAGTCTATATTTTTGGACAGTTATGTTGATCCAGGAACATGTCTTACTTGGCAAAATCACGACGACCCCTTCCTAACCCTACCTCAAAAGCAGCAAAAGTGATTTGCAGTATAACATAAAAACAATAAGTACCCTTTTGTTTTTTCTTTTTGATGTCAGTACATAGTAGTTAAATACACCTAATATAAAGTGGGACCTAAATGACTGTTGACAAAATTAAGTAACTTGATCTCCTGAAGTTAGTTATCCATATACAGCTGTGTACTTTTAACCTCATGAGCACACTTTTGCCCACTGGTTCCTCCACACCACACCACAAAACACAACACCACACCACGCAACACAACACACACCTTAGGGTTGCCAACCGTTCCATATAATACGGAATCGTCCTGTATTTAAGGCATCAAAGAAGTGTTCCATATGAAAGCTATACGGAACGTAGTTTGTCCCGTATTTAAGTATTTAAGGCATATGCCGTATGAACACCTAGACCATACGAATAACAAACTGAATTAATCATTCTTTTTGACAAGTGTTTGATTTGTGAACATAGCCGTTCCAAGGAGGCTTTAAGACCAAGCAGAATCCTCTTCACAGCCAGCGGGACTCTTAACAGAGTTGGGTTTTTTAAGGACCACGTTTCGACTTCAGCAAATCAGATTGAGCGAATGCAAACAACGTGATTCCAACATCCAGCCATGCAAGAAAACTTGCATTTTACCTGAGGGAAGACGTGATCAATGAGGAAAGTCGTAAAACAATTTACATTTAAGTAACTTCCAGTGGATTCTTAACCTTGAATATCATTCTTAAAACACAAAATGACCAATGAAGTGTCAAGCATCTAAAGCAGTCCATATTTATTCTGTAAGTTCTCTTTAATTGAAAAATATGCATTTTCATACATACTGTAATAGGCCTACTGTAGGCTATATTACACACACCATATCAGAATCAGAAAGAGCTTTATTGCCAAATATGTTTGCACATACAAGGAATTTGTTTTAGTGTCACAAGCTTCCAGTACACAGACACAACATCAACACACAGATAATAAAAATAAGATGTGAATAAAATACAGACGACAAGCATGCAGATGAGCTTCCCTGAGATGGTATCTGACAGTTTGTGCAGAAATTCTTTGGTTATGCAACCCGATTGTTGCAGAAGCTGTCTGGGTGGCTGATCTCAGACGATCTTGGAGGTGAAGATGCTGTATGTGGAGGTCCTGGGCTGGTGTGGTTACACGTGGTCTGCGGTTGTGAGGCCGGTTGGATGTACTGCCAAGTTCTCTGAAACGCCTTTGGAGACGGCTTATGGTAGAGAAATGAACATTCAATTCACGGGCAACAGCTCTGGTGGACATTCCAGCAGTCTGCCAATTGCACGCTCCCTCAAAACTTGGGACATCTGTGGCATTGTGCTGTGTGATAAAACTGCACATTTTAGTGGCCTTTTATTGTGGCCAGCCTAAGGCACACCTGTGCAATAATCATGCTGTCTAATCAGCATCTTGATATGCCACACCTGTGAGGTGTATGGATTATCTTCGGTAAATAAGAAGTGCTCACTGACACAGATTTAGACAGATTTGTGAACAATATTTGAGAGAAATAGGCCTTTTGTGTACATAGAAAAAGTCTTAGATCTTTGAGTTCAGCTCATGACAAATGGGGGCAAAAACAAAAGTGTTGCATTCATAATTTTGTTAAGTATAGAATGCTTTGAGCACACCGCAATATCCGCTTACGTGGATGAATGTCACAATAAAAGACTTTGTTACCACAAGACATATAAACTAATAAAACCCCAAAATCCAACAATTAAACATGATACACATTCAAAATGGACAACGTAATAAATAATTTAAAGATTTTTTTTTTTAAATAAACAGTATAAAGAAATAACCAAAATCCTTACCACCTATAAGCCTATATATATATATAATATATATATATATATATATATATATAAACTGCCGTTCAAAATTTGGATCGTACATTTGGTAATGTTTTTATAAGGAGGTTTTCGGCTCCAGAATTGTTTTCGTGCACCCCTGAGTGCTGGATGCTTATCTCATTAAGGCTGTATTTATTTGATCAAACATACAGAAAAAACTGTAATCTTGCAAAACGTTATTACAATATAAAATAATGCTTTCTATTTTAATATACTTTCAAATATAATTCCTGTGAAGCAAAGCTGAATATTCAGCATCATTATTCCAGATTTTAGTGTCACGTGATCTTTCAGTAATCATTCTAATATGCTGATTTATTAATGTTGGAAACAGTTGTGCTGCTTAGTATTTTTTTTTTAGAACCTGTGATACTTTTTTTGATTCTTTGATAAATAAAAAGTTAAAGAACAGTATTTATTCAAAATAAATATGTTGTGTTAAATATAGTCTACACAACTATTCCAAAAAGAAAAAAAAAGGTTTGGGGTCAGTACAAGTTTGTTTTTGTCTTCTTTTTTTATTTTTTTTAAAAGAAACTTTTAGAATACTTTTATTCAGCAAGGATGTGTTAAATGGATAAAAAGTGATATTGTTAGAAAAGATTTCTATTTTGAATAAATTCTGTTCTTTTTCAACTTTTTAATTTTGTTTATGGACCACAGGTGTCAAAAATATTAAGCCGGCCCACAGTTGCAACACTGATAATAATCAGAATAAGAATGATTCTAAAAGGACTGTGACACTGAGTATCGGGAGTACTGGATCTGAACATTCAGTGCTCTTCATCACAGAAATACATTATTTTAAAGTATAATAAGATAGGAAACCAATATTAGAAATTGGCCCTTACTATTTAACATATTACATTTTTTTTTCTGTATTTTTGTTCAAATAAATGCAACATTGATGAGCATAAGAGACTCCATTAAAAAACATTAAAAATCAAAAATACCTCTGTTTGTGATATACATTATATACGTATATATATATATAAATATATATAATCTATATATATATATTATATTAAGAGGCCTGTGTGTGTACCTTTATTCGTCCCCTTATGTGTCTATGAAACCATGAGTGTCCCTTATGTTTTCTTTTCTGAGTTGGCACAATAAACCACCAACCAACCACACCACAACTACACCACACACACACAACCCACACCACCACGCACACACACCACAACAGCACACCACATCACACACACACACACCAACACACACCCCACACACACCACACCACACAATACAACACAACACAACAACACACACCACACAACCCACAACACACCACACACAAGTCAAGCCAAGTCACCTTTATTTATATATGCAAAATGATAAAAGTAAACACTCAATTTTCAGTTAAAGGCAGTTCATCATTAAATTCAGTGATATGTCATCGTCCAGCTCAGTTCAGTTTAATAGTATATTTGCAATCATTTGCAATCAAGTCAACGATATTGCTGGAAATGAAGTGTCCCCAGCTAAGCAAGCCTGTATCTGGGGCTCATCTAGTTGTCCTGGTCTCTGCTGACTTTCAGGGCTGTAGAGGTCCTCTCTAGGTGCTGATCCACCATCTGGTCTGAATACGCAATGGATCCAGGTGACTGCAGTGACCATCTGATCTGGATACAGACTGGATCTGGTGGCTACGGTGACCTCGGAATAAGAGAGAAACAGACTAATATTAGCGTAGATGCCATTCTTCCAGCGATGTAGCAAGTACATCGGGTGTTATGAGAAGTGTTCCCGGTTCCAGTTGACCTAATTAATGCAGCCTAAAAATCCTAGTTAGTGTGTTATGTGTAAGCCAGGTTTAAGAGATGGGTCTTTAATCTAGATTTAAACTGACAGAGTGTGTCTGCCTCCCGAACAATGTTAGGTAGATTATTCCAGAGTTTGGGCACTAAATAGGAGAAGGATCTGCCGCCCGCGGTTGATTTTGATATTCTAGGTATTATCAAATTGCCAGAGTTTTGAGAACGCAGCGGATGTGGAGGACTATAATGTAACAAGAGCTCGTTCAAATACTGAGGTGCTAAACCATTCAGGGCTTTATAAGTAATAAGCAAGATTTTAAAATCTATACGATGTTTAATAGTTAGCCAGTGCAGTGTTGACAGAACCGGTCTAATATGGTCATACTTCCTGGTTCTTGTAAGAACTCTAGTTGCTGCATTTTTGACCAGCTGGAGTTTGTTTATTAAGCGTGCAGAACAACCACCCAATAAAGTATTACAATAATCTAACCTTGAGGTCATGAATGCATTAATTAACATTTCTGCATTTGACATTGACAGCATAGGTCGTAATTTAGATATATTTTTGAGATGGAAAAATGCAGTTTTATAAATGCTAGAAACATGACTTTCAAGTCGTCAAGTCACCTTTATTTATATAGCGCTTTTAACAATACAGATTGTCAAAGCAACTGAACAGCATTAATTAGGAAATAGTGTGTCAATAATGCAAAATGAAAATAGTAAACACTCATTTTTCAGTTAAGACAGTTCATCATTGAATTCAGTGATGTCATCATCCAGCTTTTTCAGTTTAAATAGTATCTGTGCAATTAAGTCGACGATATTGCTGGAAATTAAGTGTACCCAACTAAGCAAGACAGAGGCGACCGCGGCAAGGAACCAAAACTCCATCGGTGACAGAATGGAGAAAAAACCTTGGGAGAAACCAGGCTCAGTCGGGGGGCTTAATAGGTAGCCAGTGCAGAGACTGTAAAATTGGCGTAATATGATCATATTTTCTTGACCTGGTAAGGACCCTAGCCGCTGCATTTTGGACTATCTGTATCTTGTTTATTGAAGATGCAGGACAATCAGCTAGCAGTGCATTACAATAGTCCGGTCTAGAGGTCATGAATGCATGAAATAGTTTTTCTGCATCAGAAACAGGTATCATTTTTCGTAACTTGGCAATGTTTCTAAGAATGCCGTTTTTGTAACATGGGAAAAAGACAAGTTGCTATCTAATATAAAACCCAGATTTTTGACTGTAGAGGAAGTAACACTACATCCGTCTAGTTGCAAATTGTAATCCACGAGATTCGGTGTACTGTCTTTTGGTTCAATAAGTAATATTTCTTTCTTATCCGAATTTAATAGGAGAAATTTATTGGTCATCCAATCTTTTACATTTTTAACACACTCTGTTAGCTTAGATAATTTAGAAGTTTCATCTGGTCTTGTTGAGATATATAGTTGAGTATCATCAGCATAACAGTGGAAACTAATCCCGTATTTCCTAATAATATTACCAAGGGGCAACTTGTATATCGAAAATAGCAGAGGACCTCGGACAGATCCTTGTGGCACTCCATATTTTACTGTGATATTTTGAGATTACTCCCCATTTAAATGAACAAGGTGTAGCGATCGGACAGGTAGGATCTAAACCATTTTAAAGCCGGCCCTTGAATACCTGTATAGTTTTGTAATCGATCTATGAGTATGTCATGATCTATAGTGTCGAACGCAGCACTACGATCAAGTAAAACTAGCAATGAGATACAGCCTTGGTCTGACGCAAGAAGCAAGTCATTTGTAATTTTAACAAGTGCAGTTTCTGTGCTATGGTGGGGGCCTGAAACCTAACTGAAATTCTTCATAGAGATACTTTTTTTGCAGGAAGGAGCACAATTGAGCAGACACAACTTTTTCAAAAATTTTAGACATAAAAGGAAGATTTGAGATGGGTCTGTAATTTGCCAGTTCACTAGGATCAAGTTGTGGTTTCTTAATAAGAGGCTTAAAAACCGCCAGCTTCAAAGAAAGATTGCTATCAAATAGCACACCTAGGTTCCTAACTGATGATGAAGAATTGATAGAGCAGCCATCAAGTGTTAGACAGTTTTCTAGGTTATTACATGCAGAGATTTTAGGTCCTATAATTAACACCTCTGTTTTATGTTTTGTTTTTGTGCAGAATTTAGCAGTAAGAAATTACTCATCATCCAGTTTTTTTATATCAACTATGCATTCCGTTATTTTTTCAAATTGGTATATATAATTATACCAATAAGGAATATATTTGTGAGGATATTACCTTTTCTAGTATCTTGGACAGAAAAGGGAGATTCGAGATCGGTCTTTAATTAACTAGTTCTTTGGGGTCAAGTTGTGGAG
>JADLZN010000384.1:0-156954 GCA_018155175.1 Sinocyclocheilus anophthalmus | reverse complement strand
TTTATTCACTTCATATGTGTAAGAGGTGAAAATGATTATAAAAGTGTCAGTTGAGTATGAAACATTTTGCATTTTCAGTATTAAAAACAAAGTCATACGTGTTAAAAGGAAATCTGAGAGATTCTTATGAAATGGAAATCCCTCTGAAAGAAACATGAAAGGTGTTTTTACTTCTTCTGTGCTTATCCTGCTTTTATTAATTTGGAGCTTTTGGTAAGCAGTGACAGATGTGGAAGGGAAAGCCTAGAACTAACAGATTCGCAAGTAAGGAATGGCAAGCACGTGCATTCCCTAAATGTCAATAAGACTTCCATGTGTAAGATGGGCATTGATCAAAATAGTTCCTGACTGCTGTGCTAGATATACTGGAGCTCAAGGAAAGGAGTAGGATTAGGACTGACCCCAATTTTATTTTGCGTCATTCCTGTATGACTTTCTTTTTTCTTTGGAACACAAAAGAAGATATATTGAAAAACAGTTTAAACATAAGTCAAAGGTGTCCAAAACACCACTGGACTCTTTGCTTCATTGATAGAGAATAATCTGGGACCGTTACAACAAATAAAAATCTGGTTGCAAGTTAAAAATTCTGATTTAATGGTTAAATTAAACCTTTTAAGTTGCAAACATTATTTTGAAAGTCAGTTGACATAATGCGCTTCCTGGGACTGTCGAAGCGCTCCCAAGTTAAGCCCTTTTCAGAAACTGTTGAAAAGCACCTTTTTTTGGCTTGAAATTGCCTACAATGATTAATGTAGCTGCTATCGACTGAATCATCCACTCGTGAATGTACTTTAGCTGAAAAATTACTCTGTTATTGTCTTCTTGCATTATTGGCAAACTATTTTTCTGTTTGACACTGTGAAGCTGCTTTGACTCAATCAGTATTGTATAAATCGCTATACTAATAAAGGTGACTTGACTTGACTAGTATTGAATTGTTTTATATTGTTGTATTATTTAATGTATTCTTTGTATTTTACATGTCTTTTTACACTGTTGTAGCAGTGCACCAAACAAATACAATATATTATTACTTATTATGTTGGTAATTTGAGTTGTAGTAACTAATTGTCTTGTTAACTTTTGGAAATTGGGCAGTTTTGTGGTCACCACTGTGCAGTAGATGTGGTTAGCTTGTTGGTGGCTAAGGTAAACACTACATTGGCTCTATGAGCAATGATTGATATGAGGTAATGAGGTAATATCTTACTTGTTAATTAAATTTGCTATTTTACAAAGCCAACACATTATTTTTTAGAGTTAACTAGTGTTTTCAGTTCTTTTTCACAGAAGAAAAAAAAAACATTTTGGGTTTAGTTGGAATCATTTTGGGTCATTTTTTAAATCTTCCCTTTATTCATCGACTAATATTTCTTAAAAATGCATTGTATTATCATAATACAAGAATAGTGCTTGGATATGCTTTCAATTGACTTGTTTACTAAAGATACAGTTTTCTCTGTATTTACGTTTGGGTGACGATTATGCTACTGAAGCCCGTTTAGATCAGTCCTGTTCACTGACTACTGTTCCTTACCATCTTCTGGAGTAAAAGGCTGTGCCTGTGCAATTTTTGCCTTAACTTTGTCTTTGCCAGATGACTTTTAGAGTAGGGGAACTCGGTTGGATACTGTCGGCTTGCATGAAATAATTACTTATTAGCCAATTTCAGGAGATGAGATAAGGAGTGTCTCTTGCCCGTCAGTTTCATTTTCAAATCGAATTGTTTCGTGTATGGAGCGATTCAATTGAACCTTGATTTATATATATAATCACAAGGAATGTATTGCTAACAATAGAAAACAGATCAATGCTGACGGCCGCTGGAATCAAATGCGCGCCTGAAACAAGCCATATTATAAGCTCAGAAATACATACGACAGTAATAGTTTGAATTGAACTGAAATTCTAATTGTGATATTTTCTGTTGGTTTTATATCACATACAGACTATTTTTGCATTCCATTGATTTCTATGTAAACGCGTAGTTGTGCTTGTGTCTGACGTCTTTTGCAATGTCTGCCGCATAACACACCATTCTGAAAACGCACTGCTAAACTTTTATTCATTCCACTGCCCTGCATCTAATGATGTGTAAGGACAGTAAACAATTGCATATAAGATTTTTGTCTCGGTTAAACAGAGTGGCATCTTCATTCCCAGCTGAAACATCTGCCATTTGCACACTTCGTATTTGATGTTCCCTATCACGAGTACAAATGTTGACAGATAGAACAGTCTAACTCCTATGATTCACCTTGGTGACGATGATTTGAATCCCTCACAGCAGATAGTAAGTTCTAAAGTGAGTGCTGTGAAGAGCTGATGACTTCGGCATGGTGATAAAAAAAGACCCGCAAATGCATTTGTTGACTGTTCGAGCAGAGGTTTTGAGGGAATAAGATGATGAGCTTGACAGATTATCACATTTCCAAATACACACAAGCAGAAGCTCATTTTTGAGGTTAGTGACTGTGGGAGATGATGTGTGGCTGTACAAGAAACTCCAATACATGATACGAAGCTCTATCAACAAACAGCTCATCCACTTGGATTTATTATCTCTCCATCGAATTACTCTTTGTCATTTTTATGACTCTAGTCAGACCCGCAAACAGTCAATCATAAGAACAATTTATGACCTCCTCGACGACCCACTTTTTCATTGGGATCGGATGGCTGTTCACCAGAAAGGAGAAAATCAATAACCCTAGCCTATTTCATGTCAGTTTGTAACGATTTCCATTCGTAGCGCCTTTAAGCCTATATATTTTAAAGAGCAATAGTTGCAAAATACCTCTCTTAAAATAGTGCCTCCACTGCCTTGGATGTGTATCAAAGAATGATTACAGTTGATAAGTTAAGGCAACATAAACAGAGCAACCTTAATGAGAATCTTATTTGCAGTGTAACTCCTCTCTGGGTTAAAATCCACCATTAGCACCAGATTTGTTGTATGCGTTTAGCCGACTGGTCAGATTGTACTGACAGATTGCACTCAGACCATCTGGCAGGACGGCGTTAAGGCCACCTCATAATGCTTCTCGCACTTACTTGCTAAGTTAACAGGGATGAGTTTGAAAATAAAACCAGGCAACCCTTAAAGCTGAGCTTGAACTTTTTTATGACAGCCACAGGCAAATTAGATTTATTTCAAGATGCCATCTAATTCACAAAATGCTAGTAAATCTGAGCATCTGTATTTATAGATTAAGATAAAACTTCAAAGTCTTTAGTTGAGTCAGATTACCATCATTGTAGCTCCCCCATAGACTTTACGCAGAGCAGTCGGACAAAATCAGAGTGAAAAAAGCAAGTTACTCTTTAATACAAGCTCAATGGTTTGCCTATGTTTTGAAAAGGATGTTTGATTCCCCCAGTGGCCTCAAAACTTAAATGAACTTTGTAATATAGTATGTGCTGAGTACAGCTGTTGGGGGTTTGAGACCGTGTCCTGAACAAGTAGGTGCCTGGGATATTTGTCATTATGCCAGACATTGGTTGAGATCTTTCTACCCAGTGGCCCAGAGGTGTGTATATAAGCCTACAGTATATTTAAAAGGCAAAATAAGTTTGTTTTGAATAGTGGTTTTATGGATAATGCTGTTAAGCAGGATTTCTTTTACTGACAATAAAGTTGGTTGATCATGATGCCAATTTGTGGCCAATGAGGTAAAACTCTGGAATTCAACGGAGTATTCTGAATAGAGTGGTGCTAATTATGGAAGCATCACATTAAAGGGATAGATAAACCAAAAAAACTTACAGTTGTGCATCATTTCACCCTCATGTCGTTGCAAACCGGTATGACGTTCTTTCTTCTGTAGAATATGAAAGAATGTATTTAGAAAAATTTCAGCTTTTTTTGTTTGTTTGTTTGTGTCCATACAGTGAATGTCAATGTTGTTTTGGACCCCACTGAAGTTCAGTGTATGAACAAAAACAGTTGAAACATTCTTCAAAATATCTTCTTTTGTATTCTATTAAATACAATTTTTTAATTTGAGTAATATTTAATGTAAAACTACTTTGCAATTCATGTTTGTCTATGATTCTTGGTGCAATAGGAGATCTTGGAAAATGCTAACTTTAGCCTGATAGCACTGAAAGCAAACGTCCCACCCTCTCTCTGCAATCGCCGTCCAAAGCCACGCCCCCTGAACGCATTTACACTCACAGTCCAGAGACAACATTACCACAATAGGCTACATCAGGTTCCCAATTCCAGCCCATGTTCTGAAGTGACGTAAACTTCAACGGATTTCCCCCGCTCAGGGAGTAGGGAGCAATGAACACTGTGTAGGGATCATATCGATCGGAACACAGTTCATGCACGTAGCTCACTTCTAACGAGCTGGCGCGAGGACTAGATTAACGGATGGGCTACATCATGTGTCATTCACCGGTGAGAAATCTTTAAAATTACTACAATACCAGGAAGAAAGATCGGTTGTTGATGTTTGCCTGCCATCCTCGCTCAGTCTGCACAGCGTGCGTGAAAGTGCTGATGACGAATCCTGTCTGCGCAAGCCGGGTGCACAAAGGTATGCTAATACATACGTTGACAGGCAGGTAGGAAAGCTTATTAAAACGCTCGGACCGAGCGTTTTGATTGGACGAACATTTCTTGTTCCTACGCCTTCCACAGAATATATAAATACAGACTCAAAAACATTTAAACCACTAATTACTTCTCCCAGCATAACAAAAAATGTTTCTGAAGACAATCACCTATTGCACCTTTAAGTATCATGGCAAAAAGCTCATGGCTTGTTTTCTGATATCTGATGGTTATACATAGCAGTTTGTTCGTAGTGTCCCAAGGCGAACATGTTATCTCAGAGATTTGCCCTATAGCAGACAATACAGGCTGCATGTTTACATCACAGCTGCATATCAGCGTATACCAAGATGACCTTAAAAGGAGTCGCTAAGATAGGGTGCATGAGACGCTTCCTGCAGGAAACTAATCAGTCAGTAGCCTTTAAGAAGATTTGCTGAGACTTAAGACATCTTAATAACGCGTGCAGAGATACGGAAACAATGCCAGAATGCTGTATGTAATTAAAAGATCTTACTGTAACTAACCAAAGTGGAAAAGATGCTGTTGTTATTGATGTTTTCTGGAACATCAGAGCAAAACAGAGTGCAAAAACAAATACAGAGGGAATGTAAAGGTGTAGCTTTGTAACTTTGGTTTTAATTAAATTGAGTATTATACAGATGGGGTGGGATGTTTTCTTTAATTTTATTGGTTATCAAAATATTTACTATAGTTTCATGTATGTTCCAGTATATATCAGAGTAGCAGTGCTTAGGCAAGATACTTTTGGATCTGGATTATAATATTGTTTGTGCATCGATTTAGTATTAGATATACACTGCAAAGAGTGATGTGTACGTGCTAGCTTTATTGCACAACATTAATAGTCTGTATCTGTTGTACTTGACCTCTTCATTGGCAAAGCTCTGGGAGTGTGCATGGCCTGGGGGATGTTCTCATAAATAGTAGAAATGATTGGCTGTAGCAATTTTTTCCCAATGCCCATGATCGTTTCTGTCTTCTGAAAGTATTGAACTGCAATGGCATTTGCATAAATTGTCCGAAAAGTTCTAATTATACTGATGCTTCAATTGAATTTCTGTGAAGGTTAGTTTCAATCATTTGCCTCTGAGCTCAAGGGACACTTAGCATTTTCTCCTTTTTTCTGTTTTTGTGTACCCAGTTTTTTTTTTTTAGTTGTCTAAAGGATTTTAACAAATAAAAATAAAAAAACAGTTTACTGTTTTATTTTACTTATAGTAAAATATAGTTTTTATCATGATGCATGCAGTGCACTAATTTGGATCAGTTTATTGTGTTTAAATTCAAAGCATTGAACTAGAAGAGACAGGATGCCACATTGTCTGAGGACATATTGTGCGGTACCTAAATTACAGCTTCCCATTGTAGTTCTGTGGACTGAAGAACAAGGAGAACACTGATGTGTGGCGTCTTGAAATATTAAAACATAAAGCAGTAGAGAAAGAATAGAGACAACAAATTATTTATGGCAAAAATAAGGCCCAAGAAGAAACACAAATAATGCCTTTTAGCATGGCTCGTTGAAAGTATAGGCCCATATAGCCATTGCACTCCTCAGAAGTAAAAGTTTTCCCCAAAGTTGAAAAAAGACCCTTTTTCTTCTCCTTTTCCACTGCACAAGCACAATAGTCTTATGGTTATGTGCACATTCATGGAATTTTCACTTGGAATCTCCATTTTTGAGCGGATGAAACTGCCACAGATGTAGATTGAAATAAATTATCTGCCACAGAGTCATTCATGCAGAAGTGGGCAACCATGCAGCTTTATTTCATATCAGCACCACTCAAGATCACTCCTCATATGTCTACAGGCAACATCCTATTGTTGAGGGAGAATATTTACACAAGTCAAAGACCATCAGTGCGATGGAAACTCCGAATCTGAGTTAGAAAATGTTCTTATCCTTGGATAAGTTTCCTCTCAATGCTGGATGTTTGAGCTGGCCTTATTTCAGGAAAAGGGAGTGCAGTTGTCTATCAGAAGTAGACATCACATGTGTTACACTTATCATGGGTGGGGTTAATTATATATACTGCAATCCAAATTGGAGATTCCAAAATAACGGCAATAGAGTTGACTGAGTGAGAGATATTTTCAGCAGTTGAGGAAATACTATTCCCCTCGTAAAACTACCCTCATTAGTGAGTTTACATTGTATTCTCTCTGGGCAGCAAAGGCTTAAAGCAGATAAGCGTCATTTAGTCGGGTCAGGACATTAGGCATTGGCAGGCATGCACATCTGGATCAACCGATGCAAAATGTATGCAGTGCTACCTCAGTTTGCCCTCCAAATTGAATGTGTGAGGTAAAATGGCCTGCTCCATGAAACATGTCTTCCTATCCTCATGGCCTGCATGTAATAACACCACCATGGCTGGTGCAGTTTGTTTCATGAACTCATGGTTCTAATAACTGGTTATTTATAGTGAATTGAAATCATGCAGCACAACCAGTGTAATAATCAAAAACAAATGACTCTTTTGAGCAGGTCCTTTTGGTGAATCGTTAAAAAAGCGGACAAGCTTAGGAGTTTGAAGTCAGCTAATGAGTTCTCAATCCGACAGAAGCAATTACTGAATCAACACAAGTACCATACCCCATTACCATTTACATGGCCCTTGTAACTGAACAATGTCCTATTAATCAGTTCCCCCCCCCCCCCCCCCCCCCACCCCCCCCCCCCCCCCCCCCCCCCCCCCCCCCCCCCCCCCCCCCCCCCCCCCCCCCCCCCCCCCCCCCCCCCCCCCCCCCCCCCCCCCCCCCCCCCCCCCCCCCCCCCCCCCCCCCCCTCCCCCCCCCCCTGCCCCCCAGCCCCCCCCCCCCCCCCCCCCCCCCCCCCCCCCCCCCCCCCCCCCCCCCCCTGAACAAATCAAGAAATATACACTAAGTGTGGTTGTTTCCCTGATTCAATTTTTTCAATGCTTGTTAGCATCCAATTTACAAACTAGTGATTCTTATGAAATGGCTCTTTTTAATGAATCAAAACCATGCGGCACAACCAGTGTAGTCCAAATCACAAACAAATAACTCTTTGAGCGGGTCCTTTTGATGAATCATTGAAAAAAAAAAAACTGACAAGCAAGTTTGAATCAGTCTGATGAATTAACTGATTCCACAGAGAGGTATCAATAATGTTCAAATTACCTCACATTACCATTGCTATTTACCATTTAAATGGACATTGTAAGTGAAACATACCCATATGAATTGAATCAGGAAATGTCTATCGATACCCAGCCCTACTTTACGATAAGTCTCAGGTTGCCTCATGAAAGAATGGAGACTAAATTGGTTCACTTTATTTGAATACTCCTGGCTCAAGCTCCACTTGTAAGCATGGTTCTTTCCCTGATTTATTTTTTTCAAACTGGGCATGTTAACATCAGATGTGTCTGTAATCTCCATCCATAATCACTGTGGCCTCCTGGGCCTTGAAAAAGCGCCAAAGCAGTTGAAATGTCACTGTTGGTAAATCATGAAGGATTGTGAGATCTCTGTCCAAGTTTTAATGCGGCCTCTGTGGAAAACCAAGAACATTTTATTATTTGAAATATAATATGTTGCGTTTGTTTTTGCAAGTGTTAACACTTCTAGCAAATCTGCAAATGGGGAAAAGAGCAACAGAATCAGACTGTTGAATAGAAGTACACACCCTCGCTCTGCTGCTACAGCCCCATGATATCATGTGCTTTCCTCTGGTTGCATCAAGATGTCAGTCTTTTACATCCTCCCATGGTCCACTGGAATGTCCACATTTGTTTTAGATGTCTGGGCAAGCGGATGGTCACTGAATGCTCCACATTTTCGCCGAGTGAGCAGGAGCAAAGCATTTCCCAAACAAGAGGTGATCTTTCTGAGCAGGTGATGAACTGATTCCTTTGGGGAGGTCACTGCTTGCATGGTGCTCAGATGGTGTGCGTCCCGAGCCGTGAACCCCCCACTCTCACCCCACCTGTTTCACTGCAACATTCCCTCTCTTGTCACTTAGATGGTGTATGCAAACTATTTGAGTCTGAAGCATGCCTTTGCGAACATTTGTTGTTTCAGCCTAACTTGCTCTCTTTAAATTTCTCTGCTTTTTTTTTAGGTGAAGCACAAGTATATATGACATATTTATGCAAAACTCTCACTGTTCTAATCTGTGGTCGTGTTAACACTCAGTCTCTGAGGTGTGATCAGTCTTGCACATGAAACTGAAGATGTTTATACATAAAGCTTCTCAGTACAAGCTGGGAAATTCTCTAGTTATATGGAATTTATTGAATATTCTAGACTTAATTAAGAATATTGTTCCTATGTAAAAACACAAAAGTAATATTGATAGCCAATAAATGATGATGGGGAATGGGCATTAATGCTTCAAAACTTTTTGGCCACCCAAAACACATAAAGTGTGGTTTTATAGACATAATGTTATATAGTCTTGTCTTCTGAATCAAGTTTTATGTGAGAAAGAGAATGGACGACAATTTAAGTTTACGTTTGATTATTTAGTTCTTTATAATTAGGACGCTGTATATCAATTTGAAGATAAATTTTATAGATAACTAGAAATGGAATACATACTGTTCAGAAAGTTGGGATCAGTAATTCTTTCTTTTTATTTAATTCAGCAAGGATGAATTAAATTGATAAAAAGTGACAGTAAAAACATAATGTAACAAAAGATTTCTATTTCAAATAAATGCTCTTCTTTTCTGTTTATCAAAGAACGCTGAATAAATTGTTCATCAAAGAACACTGAACAAAATGAGTTATGGTTTCCACAAAAAATATGAAGCTGCACAGCCATTTTCAACATTGATTATAATAATAAAAAAAATTCTTGAGAATAGGGACGTTCATATTAACTGTTTAACTGAAAGTAAAAAAAATTGACCAGTTTAAACAGTTTAAAAGTTTTTTTTTTTGTAGAGTATTACGCCCGAAGAATACACCAAGTAGTCAAGTAAGTTTGCTGCCATGGTAAAAGAAAAGTATGATAACATTTTGGTTTCAACAACAGGGGAAAAATCAACCCAGGGCATCAGTTTAAAAGTAGCCCTATTCCGTTTGCTGGAGCGGCCACAAAAATCGCGGGAGCAGGTAGTGGTCAGATATTCAGTGGGAGCGGCATTACGAAACTGCGTAGAGCTCTACTCCAGACTATCCGCATACCACGTCGACATTTTAGGCTACTTTTCAATTTTAAAAAAATAAAAACTAAACACATTGTGCACTGAAGTAGGCCTGCTATTTATTTTTATGTCTGACGAAAAAAAAGACTCTGCCGGTTCTTTAAGATGCATAGAAGGTTTAAGTGTGTTTTCGTTTTGTCATCTTAATGTTAATTATTTAATGGAAATATATTTAGTGTAGGCCTATTTATTTTATTCTTTTTATTTGATATTTTATTCTGTTTTTCGCTGTTCTCACAAGAGCTGCAGGTGTGTGATAATTTGACGATGTGTGAATCCAGGTTCTGTTGTTGCTGTGTTGTTCCTTTTCAGTCGGTCACTCTCGACGTCATGTCGGATGACCGACAAATTGGGATCTTGCTTAGAGAGACCAATCCACTACGAGTGTAAACTAAGAGCAATAAACATTGGATCGATTCGCATCCCAGTGACGTGATCACAGCAGAGCGGGTAGAGAAGGTAGGCAGCAGATGCAGGTTTGAGCGGATATTCAGCTTTCGCTTTGGAGCCGAGCGGTTTAGCGCGTCCTGACATTCGCTTAACCGAGTGATCTACGCCCTTTTTTTCTTTTTTTTATTTTTTGGTGTGTTTTTGTGCGATGTGGTTGAAACATCAGGCGCACATAACCAAGAAATGGCGTGGGTTGGAAGCATTTAGATCTGCGGTCTTGAACCGGCCCCGCACTGGCTCCAGTTCAAGAGGTCAAGAAGAAGTGAATCTTCAGGCGCGTCTTCCACCAAGACTGGTTGCAGCGATTCGACTGAGGACGCCCGCCCACGGTCATTCTGCGGTTGCGTTCGAAGGACGGCATATCGTCAAGGTCCACCATGCCCTTGGGCTGTCCCTGTCACCTAGTGTCATTCACGAAAGTTGCTGGAAGGCGGGGCCTTGTTCCATGAAAAAACAGTTGCATGTCGCAACCTCAACTACCTCGAATGACTGGCTCTTATGGCCGAGTCCGAGGTGGGCGTGGCACGCAGCACTACCAGGTCCAAGTTACACGGACTGCCGCACCAAACCTAACCCCCGTGGTAAGAGAACTGTTTCTCGGGGCAGGGGGTTTTGTGCACTAAAAGGTTCAGGCATGCTGTGGTTTACATGGATGCCTCCACCACCGGCTGGGGGGGCACGTACAACGGGCTTGCAGTGTCAGAGGTTTGGACGGGCCCCAACTGCACTGGCACATCAAATGCCTAGAGTTGCTGGCAGTGCGCCTTGCCTTGATCCATCTCAAAGGGCACTTACGAGGCAAGCACGTACTAGTCCGCACGGACAACACTGCGACTGTGGCGTACATCAACCGACAAGGTGGTCTGCGCTTCCGTCACTTATCGCAACTCGCCCGCCACCTCCACCTCCGAAGCATCTGAGGTCGCTTCGTGCTGATCACATTCCTGAGGCTGCTCAACCAGTCAGCCGACGAGCTGTCTCGAGCTGTGCTCCCAGGAGAATGGCGACTCCATCCCCAGACGGTCCAGCTGATTTGGAGGCATTTCGGAGCCGCTCAGGTAGACCTTCTTGCCTCTCCAGAAACCTCTCACTGCAAGTTGTTCTACTCCCTGACCGAGGGGACACCCTCAAGCACGGACGCACTGGCACACATTGGCACGATGCCTTCACAAATATGCATAGCGTCTCGGACTAATGCTCCTCGCGACAGTCCCTCCCTGGCCGATTCCTCTGAGAAGGGATTTACTGACTCAGAGACGGGGCACCCTTTGGCACCCGCGTCCAGACCTCTGAAACTTCATGTGTGGTCCCTGGATGGGACGTGGAGGTTCTAAGTGACCTACCCCAAGACGTAGTGACACCATCACTTCAGCGAGAGCACACGCCTAGAGACACGTTATGCTTGAAGTGGGGAAATCCGTTTCGAGTGGGTTCTTTCCTGAGAAGGACCCCGAGAGCTGATAGAGGTCTGTGACCTTTTGCCCCAAGGTCGGAGCGACAGGCTGTCCTCCCCCACCCAAAGTCTATGTCGCCGCGACGCTGCTAAACAGACCAGTTAGAAGGGAAAGTCCGGGGAAGGAAGCAGACCTGATCATCAGGTCTTTAGGGGGGAGAGAAGGCTACATCCTCCACGGCCCCCCTTAGTACCCTCCGGGGGACCAATTGCGCCGTTTGCGAGCTCCGAGACTGAAGTCTTACAGAGTACTCGCTGAGATCTGCCCTGCCGCCATCAAGGGTTGTAGGGGACCTGCAAGACCAGTTCGGGCCGAAACGATCGTGCTAGCGTTGGAGACGGTGATCTCCTGGGTTATCACCTCAAACGGGTAAGAAGCACTGAGTGCCCGGCTCGGGTCAGCGATGTAAAAATGTCCAGAGAGCAGTATAATAGACCGTTGATGATCTCCGTCCGCGGCCGCCAGAGTTGTGGCGGAAGCGTCAGGTGCCAGGCCCCGTCTCTCGAGATGGATCGTGAGAACGGTAGGAGGGCACCTGGTCCCATATGTAAGGACCTATTATACCCAAATAGCACAGTCTTCACAGGAAACGATCTGCCACTACCAAGCAGGCGTTAACAAACAGTCCAAGTCTTCCGAGATGTGGTTATGTAATTTACACCTAAGGAAGTTCACGTATGTATTTGCTCGAAACTCCTCGGAAGGGTGGAGCGTCCGAACCGTCCCTGTCCCAAGTGGGAACGGAGAAGTTTCCCAGTTTATCCAGTTTATGAGAGGTAGGTGCATCAGCAAACAGTTATAGCTGGTCTCTGTGGTAGCCTTGCCATGCGCACACAAAGTCGGGATGCCGGAGGCTCTGCAGGACACGGAAGGGGGCGGGTATCGTGGCCTTTGGTTAGGGATGCTAATACGGTTCGGCTATCACGGTCTGACAACAGCTACCTCACCGTAAAGACTCGGCTGAGCGGCCGGTCACGGCTCGGCTCCTCAGAGAAACCTGAAAAATGGATGCAACTTTGCCTCTATATCACACTGTGATCAGCGGCAGCTGGATGCAATATTTGCATGCCAATGTGCATTGGCTCGTTTGGTTTACACTCGAAGTGGATTGGTCGCTCTAAGCGAGATCCCAATTCGTCGGTCATCTGACGGGACATCTCCGTTCCATCCTTCAGGGAACGAGGGTTACAATACATAACAGAGACATTCTGTATATGCTGTGGTTGCACGTTAAAATAAACCAGTCCAAACAATTTTTGTATGTCACAGACACTGACCATTCATTACTTCATATTTAAAAAAACGAATGTAGTTTGGGATAAGCAATATAGGTTGAAACAGCCACACGTTGACAGAATTTTAATTTTTGGCTGAACAATCCCTTACAATCAGCAAACAAGGAAAGTTGCAACAGTTGTAGAAAGTCGATCCAGCCCTGAAAGTAGCTTTCCCCATTCGATCTCTCACCTGCAGTGTCTGTCCAAACACTGACTCACCTGTTGTCTATATTCTCAGACAGTCACACGTTATCAGTGAACCTTGTGCCTGGCCGTTCTGCATTACTTCTGTGGATTTGGCATGAGGATGCACATTAATCTGACATCAAAGTAGCAGTGAATTACAGTTCCTGAAAACAGATCCAAAAGCCTTCCTCAAACAGGCGAGTCGGTTAAACTCGGTATACATCATCCTGAGAGTAGACCCTCTCTTGTTTACATTAGAGACACTTTGGAGGACAAAAAAAAAGCTCGGAAGACTGTCACAAGACGACCTGAGTACTTGTCTGCTGTGTAGTTTCGTATGCATGTTAATTAATTTACTCAGGTTTTCTGTTGCATTTTAGTGTTGCTGAAAACCTCAACGTCTGTGTGTTTGGCTGTTTCCCAAATGAAAGGCTTGCATAACCAGCTATATACAGTATTTGCAGAACTGTGTTCATGGATTGATTGGGTTTGTAATCCTGATTTAAATCTCTCTGTGCTGTACATCATTGGTACTGAAGCAAAGCGAAGGTGCTGGAGAGAGAAGGCATATTTTATGGTGTTGCTATAGAGCCAGAAGTGAATGTGGCCTGTATTTGCACATTTGCAAATGAAAAGAGAGAAGTGGCCATGTAGAAACCTTTTTGCAGATTGTACTACTTACGTATATAGCAGCAAATTACTATTTTTATTTTCTGAATCTGATTAAAAATTAATATGATTTTGACAGAAAATTAAATTCATAAAAAATAAAATGCATTATGTATAACACAAAGGAACATTATGCAAAAATATAACTAATACATTTTATGGGGCAGGCAGGAGCTATGATCCTCATTTTATACTTTTCTTGAATTCTCTATATTGTAAATGTATGATGACAAGAAATCAAACCACAATTACTGGTACAAACGAACGTTATGCTTGAGCCAATAGTCATATTGATTTCATTTTTAAATGCAATCTATTTTATAACAGATGCATGTGGCAGAGGTAAAGATTTTTATAACAGCAGCAACAACTTCTGCTCCAAATGTTCAGTGAGTAGCACTACAAAACATGGCTTTTGTACAGGAGTGCAAACAAAAGGCAATTAACAAGAGATGCTATGGGGGGCCAGCACTGTACAATAGACAATGAGAGGTCAGGGGTTTTTGCTTGACTTGCTGTTTTAGCACTGATTGTATCTTGAAGAGAGAAGTGAATGCTGCTGCCAGGGCTATTATGCAGTTTATAGACTTCCTGCTGCTGGTTTAGTCACTGCTCAGTGAGAGCTTGATTCTATAGAGACTGAGATATTCTCTTGTTTACTCCACTGTTTTTATTTTATTTATTATTTGGGTATATATATATATATATATATATTTTTTGTGGGTAAAATTGTATATTTTAGTTGATGTATTGGTGTAAAAATTACCCCCAGGGCATCCAAGAGATGTAGGTGACTTATGGTGCTTTTCTACTGCATGGTACGGCACGGTACGGTTTGGTACGGTTCACTTTTGGGGGGTTTCCACTGGGTACAGTACCCGGTACCTGGCACTTTTTTTAGTACCACCTCGGTTAGGGTTCCAAGTGAACCGTACCGTTACCAACACGTGACGTGTAAACTCTGCTGATCACGGATTGGCCGGAGAGAGAATCGTCACTACCTGCGTCACAGAACTTGCGACACAAACACAAAAGAACCGCTGGATTTAAATCAGCACAGCCAGCGAAGGATTCGAACGACAAAACTGTTTTGAACGAGGCTCACCCTTTTTTTAACAACAAAACAGTTTGTTGTCTGTTGCTGGATAGTAAGTTACAGACGTTTCCTGCTGTGATAGAGAGGTGAGCGGTCTAGCGAGCGCTTATGGGGCGATGCGGATGAAAACGTGTTATAGGATCGTGGTAGTAGAGGCGGCGCGGAACGCTAATGGACATGTGAATTAATCCCGCCCCTCTAAGCGGTACTGAATGCGTGGAAACGCAAACCGAACCGTGTGCCCTGTTAACTGTATGCTACAAAAAAAAATATACCCCAGCGACAGGTTTTGTGCTCCAGGGTCACATATTATATGATGTGCACTTCTTTTATTGTTCATTTGTTATGCTTAATCCTATCTTTTGGATCCATTAAGTTTCCGCTAATAAATAAATGCATAATGAAATAATAAAATTAAAATACATAAAATATAGACTGAGTTAAAGTTTCCAAAAATAAATAAGTTAAATAGAGATGGATTTAAATTGGAAAAAGCAAATATAAGAGGAAATAAACAAAAACAGAGTTTAAAAAAAAATAAACAAATTCATTATTTAATTTAATAAATGATGAAAAAGAAATAACAACAACAATAATAATGAATAAATACAAAACAGCTAAAGTTCAAGAAAAAATTATAAGATTGAGTTCAAGGTTCCATAAATGAATAAATGCATGCATGAATTAATTAATAAACAAACAAACAGAGATATAGCTCAAGTTTTCAAAACAAAAAAATTATGAATAAACCAAACGAGATGGCATAAAAAAAACATTGCTTTAAAAAAAAAAAACAGACAAATAAATAAAATGAGATTGAGTTTCTTTCCTTTGTGAAGTATTAAATTCATTAGATTATTCAAAAAATAACTAACTATATTGTGATATTTACTGTTAGCATGACATAAAACCTACTGAATTTTTCTATCATACCCACATACACTCCTATATCAGATGGTGTGTTACCTTGCGGTGTCGCTCTCGGTCTTTGCACTTCTCTCTGACCCAGTCGATGGTGTGGAAGTCGTCGTAGGTTCCCACACCTGGAATGGGCTCCTCCAGCAGGTCCAGCAGGTGGGTGGAGATACGGGCCCCAGCTCCGCCCCCTCCATTAGACATGGCGTAGTTCTACCCTAAAAACACCAAACACACACACACACACACGGAGGAGTGAGGGAAAGAATCGCTTTCAGACAAGCAGTGGTAGGTGTGAATCTTTGGGTCGATTCGATTCACAGGTTTTCAATTCGATTCAGGAACGATTTTTGCGAATTCAGAATGATTCAATTCAATCTGATTCACAATGAGATTTGATGTCGATTAATGATCCGATTCTGTATTTTCAGAGGATTTTGGAATTGCTTCTCCAGATGTCTTTTAATGTAGCATTTCATCACTTGCTCACCAATGGATGTGAATGAGTGCCGTCAGAATGAGAGTCCCAAACAGCTGATAAAAACATCACACTAATCCACAAGTACGCACACGCACATTTTTAACTTCAAACTGTTCTAAAAACAATCCTTACCAAATACGGCGTCCCCATTTGAAAAAGTCTCTTGTCCTGAATCATGGATAGAATCTGCCCCAAAGTTCTAACACATTGTAGGATTTTTTGATGTGAACCAGGCCACAGGGGAGTTTCACTGTAGAAGCCTGATTATGGACGCTCAAATCTGCTTTCATAGCAATGAATACATTTTGTTCTGTTTTATTCCTAGGTAGGTGGATTTGTGAACGTGTTATGGTTTTGGACAATGTTTGAGTTTAAAGGTCCCCATATTGTCAAACTGAAATTTCCCTGGCTTTTTTTTCACGATAACTGAGGTCACTAGGTCTAGTAACTCTACCATATAAGTTTTTCAAAACCGTGCAGTCACAGTAAAATCCCCAGATCCTGCATAAGTAACTGTTGATTTTTTCCACGAACCGGTTGTTGCTTCGTAAAAGTTACGTCATCACTACACATTTTTTGCCGGCCTTTACCAGTAACCACCCCACCCCGAGCACCGCCCCACCGTCCCACTCTCCTTTTGCCAAACCCCCAGAACAACATCGCGTCCATGCTATTGCTGAGCAACAACAACACAGAAACATGTCCGAAAGTTTAAACTTTTAACCGAACCAATCGGCCGACCTTAACTTTAACTCTTTAATCAAAGTATGGACGATCTGAACAGGAAATGTTACTATGAGGGGATCACCTCTAGTGTGTAAGTAAAAGACAACTCACCGTGTCTATCCTATCTGAATGACTATGGTTCCCTTTCCAATTTCACAGGAAACAAATGGTTATAGTCTGAATCGTCATTTTGTTGTTTTACACACATGCACAGACATTATTTCATACATGACATAGTCGTGAGATGCAAGAATCATAGACATATGGCAAGAAATCTGTATACGCGCCCATAACAACAAAAGACGATGTTTTATTGAACCTTTTCTGATAAGAAGTGTATGCTGCAAACGCGAGCATTTTTGAAGATCTTTTCTGTCCAGTCTGCTCGTTTTATCGCGTTTTGCCACAGCTGTCGTCGTTTTTTTTGTCTGGTAGTGGCAGCAGATATGTGATCAAATTTCAAATTTGAGGCTGTATTCTGGCACCCAGCATCACAACAAGGTGATATTTTAAGCTCCTTATGAAGCCGAATCTGCGCTGGTTTGAATGGGCCCGGTGCCACTTTTCCCATTTTGTTTTTTGCTGCCTCCAGCTAGCCGCGTGACGGCGCTAACCTAGTTCCTGTGGTTGGCCCTGGCACCCGTGCCGTCCCCTCAGAAAACAACAGTCCCAATCAAGAGAGGCCTCATGAATATTTAATTAGACAGGCCAAAATCTACCTAAAAATATATTGAGATGGTTTTTTGGTACTTATACCGCAAATATATATTCTTAAGCACATCAAAACCTAAAATAAAACTCCAGAAACTGGTGTAAATCATGGTGCCTTTACAAACGCCTTAAATGATAAATTTGTTTCTTACAAACATGCAGCTTTTCTCTTTCACACGACATCACGAAATGGCACTGGAGTGGTGTGGATTATTGTGATGTTTTTATCAGCTGTTTGGACTCTCCACTGAACGCACCCCAGTCACTGCAGAGTATACATTGGGTGAGCCGTGATGCAATGCTACATTTCTCCAAATCTGATGAAGAAACAAACTCATCTACATCTCGGACCGCCTGAGGGTGAGCACGTTTTCTTGACTGAAGCAAATGATTCACGATTGAAAAATCCATTGTTTTCAAAGTAGGATTTGTAATTGTTGCATCAAGAAAATGAGTGACTCGTTACACCCCTACTATGTAGCGTTTCTTAGATGTTGTTAGTGAATTGAAAAAACCTTGATTTAACACTATTAATGAGTCATTGAACTCTCTGAGGCACCAAAATGGCATGCTCAACAATCATTAAAGCAGTGTTTTTGTTGGCCACACTTAATGAAAGCAGAGAGCTGGGTCATCGTGTTTTGTCCTGAGAGCAGTGCAGGCATCTGGATGGCGTTAACTGCTGCGTCACAGCAGATAATCAGCAGCTAATCAGCTTTTCCTCAGATCTCGTGAGCCGAGCGACACAAGCCACTGCTAGTGCACAGCCTCACACGCTAGAGAAACACACGCTTGTACACACTTCCCTTTTCTAGAAACACATCTAGCCGGCACCTTGCTGTGAGCAACCTAACCAGGACAAACGAACGAAAAAACTAACATCTTCTTAATATAAATACATGCGTTTGCACGGCATAATGAGGCGAGGAGAAACACAGGCCGCATTCAGCAGCCATCAACATCTAGACCAGCATGCGATGAAAAATGTGTGTGGGGCTACAGGTCACCAAACCAAAAGGCTCAAAACCACAAAAAGACACAGCATGCTCATTAGTAGGGATGTAATGATTAACCGCGAGCCAGTTGAAAATTTATTTAAATATGTGACGATTCAAATCGTTTGAGATGCCAAACAAATCGCGATTCAGTTAGGGGTAGGAGTTTATATGAATGCATGTCTGAGGGGAACTTACTGTCTTTACTATGGTAAATTTGTTGTTTCTTTTCCCCTCTTGGCACCTCTGTCATTAAAGTTCTAAGTGCAGCGCCATGGTTTGGTTTGGTTTTACAGCGAAACACCCCCAAGAAACGCTTTAAGGGCGCCACCTGCTGGCAAGAGAGTGCACGTCTGCCGCTCATCAGCTCGTCTGTTGTTTCCCTGTTTCCATGCAGATATTTTTTTTATGCTAGTTTTGACAAAACTGAAGGCCAACCATTCGGTTTTTTGCCTTCAATTTTGCTGCAAATCTAAATGTTGCCTGTATGACTGCCATCATTTGTAGGATCATGATTAAAATGCAGATGATTTGGGGCTTGTTTTAAAATTTCAATTTAGTTGTTTGGTTTAGTCCATTTACATTTAATTTTATTTGTGCGACTTTACAATAGAACCAGAAGCAATCAACCAACAAAGAGCAATTCATTTACAAGTGCTATATGTATAGTTATTAGAGTGGTTTATATGCATTTTCACCCCAAAAAAAAGTACAGTAAATTTGTCCACAGAATAATAAAAGGCCTTAATTTATAATTGTTAAATCTCATTTTGTTAAAAAAATCGTGAAATCAAAATTGTGAATCGAACCAAATCGTGAGTTGAGCGAATCGTTACATCCCTACTCATTTTGGCTTTAAAAAAAAAAAGAAATTTAAAATGGCAGATTTAAGATTTTATAAATATTAATTTATTTTATAGTATTTATTATTATACAAATTTTTAATAACAGCTAAACGGCAATTCTTATTTTACATCTTTTATAAATGGTTGAATAATCTTATTTACATTAACATTGTGTTGTTTTGTGTTTCACTATAATTTATTATTTATTGATTATTTAATTTGTTTTATTTGAAGTTTATTAATTTTTTAATTGTGTTTGTATTATTTAAATAGACTAATATTTTTAATAATAGCTGACATACTATTTTTTTAATACTTCACTAAATATTATTTTAACATTTAATTTATTATTATATACTTTTTATTAGTCTTCTTTTATAATTAGTATCAGCAATAAAATGAAATAAATAATATTGTAAATTAATAAAACAGCTATAGGTATTTCCTTATTTAATACGTTATTATATGCTTACTGTTTTTTTTGTTTAATATTAAGATATCGTTTTTAATTATATAAAATTCATTTTTAATGAATTGTTTCATTTATTTTTAACCTAGTTAGTAATTAATGTTTTAATAATCAATAGCTGTTATTTAGTACTTTATATGAAATCAATTATATTTCTTAATATTCTGATTGTTTTGTTTTTATTATTAATAAAATCGTTTTAATTAATTATTAAAGTTTTTTATGACTCTTTTGTTTATTTAATTAGTATTAATGTTTTTAAGTACTCAATAGCTAATAGCTTATTAGTAAATACTTTATTAATTATTAATAACCATGTTAGGATATTTATTAACATTCTTATTGCTTCGTATTACTTTCAATAGACTGTTTATTATTATTATTTTATTAATAACTCTGTTAAACGTCATAGGAAAGTCCCAGTGAAACATGCCTGCAGATCAAATCTATCAAAACCACAAGAAAAGCAACCACGGGTCGTCACAGAAGCAATTTAATGGCGTTTTGTCAAAAACCAGCGTAGATGAAAGGCAGACTGTCAAGCGCACTGCAATCTGAAAGCACAATGTCCCCTCCGAGCGAATGAACGATGATACGGCGATTTAAAATCCCTGCTGCTGACCTCACGCTCCGCAGAAACCCTCCCTCTGAAAGAGCAAAGCCTCGTGCTCATTCACCACCACAAGGACCGCTTGTTGCTTGTGTGACAGAGAGGCTGTGCAGCAAATCTCAATCCTCCAACAACCCAAAGCCAGCTGCAAACCCACATCTTTCAAGCTGCTTTTGCTTTCCCAAAACGACATCGCATTGTTGACCTTGAATGCTGTCCTGAGCAGTCTTTGCTCCGAGAACCCAGAAGCGAAGAACAGAGGACGGTCCTTTTTGTGCAGTGAACCTAAACCATGATCAAATGTGTTTTGAGTCGATATTGCCTTATTGGCAGCTTAAAGCACAATCAAAGTAGTCCTAACTATCAGGGTATTGCCGATTAATCGGCACCGATAGTTGATTGCTGGAACTATCGGTTATCGACAAAAATCCATGCCGATAGTTTTCCGGGTTGCGTCCATTGCTGGAGCGGCTGAGAAGGGTCTGCTGTCATTACACAGTGCGAGAGCGTCCTCTAGTGGTTGAAATCACTGACAGCTCGTGCTATTTGTTTAGACATGTGATACTGCATGCTGAACAGAGCGGGGAACTTCAGACGCATATTTAAATGCAGCCGATAGAAAATCCTGCCGCGCCACAGAGCGTCATTCACATAGTTTTCCTTTAAATTATATTATGTTGGTCCCGAATCGTTGTTAATGTACATAATGAATTGTGTATTGTGCATTTTCAGCAACACGTTTGTCGTGGCTCTAATAAAGTCTGTGTGCTTCATTTATAGAGCTATAATATAGGTCGCGCTTTCTCTTTCCGTTTGCTCTGTTTTTTAAACACCGAACTTCAAACTCATCCATGCCTCATTGTTCATTCTTCTAGTAAACTTGTGTCTGTTTGGTGATTAAGTAAACTGTTTTAGACCGGTGCTCGAGTTGAACGCGACGTGTCCGGAGTGTGTGTGTGATACCGGTGAGTTCTCCTAGAGTCAGCGCTGCGCTTTTATTTTGATTAAATAATCATCAAGTGTTCAAGAATAGAATCAGTTCAAGTCTGAGAGTATACATACAATAACCATATGTATATAATTTTTCACGCTATAGCCGTTTGTGTATAGAATTTACAGATGTTGCCATCTTTGCATGTACAGTTTTTAAATGAACTGGTAACACTTTAAGAAATAGAGTTATTCATCAAGTGTGTAGCATTACGATTTACTGAGAGCTGTTGTAAGTACTGTTCCTTGTTAAGTGGTTAATTTTCAACATTTTACTATTACTATTATTATATATTTTTACTACTATTACTGAATCTGGTGCAAGTACTGTTTTTTTGTTTAATAAAGCAACTATTTTTTTAGTTTTTTGTTCCAGTATCATTTTTAAAAACTCAATCGGTTAATTAATCTGATCGCCAGGTTGTTCCACCTTAGCTTTGTATCGACAAAAATGCCACCTATCGGTCGAACCACACCTCTAGTTTAACATTATAATATATACAAAAAATGCAAATGTAAACTGGTCATCATCAGCAAATTTGCTGAAAAAAGCAACCAAAGTGCCCTTACTTCTATGAAAAATACACTGCATAAATCTTTTTCAGCCTAGATTTTACATGAAAAGCAAAACAAAACCTTGTATAATATAAGACCACTTTTCAACATTTTATAAACCAATGAAGATGCTGGCCTTTCAGCAGTTGTTTGATTGCTGCTGAATTTTTTTTTTGTTAATTAATGATAGTTATTATTATATTAATATAACCATTAGTACTTTACATAATTATTTATTATAAGCATACAACATTTATATGTACTTAGAAATTATATTAAATATATGTATTGGTCCATAGAAATGGAAAACTGTATTTTACCTTGGGCCCTAGTTGAATAATAACAGTTTTCTGTACATGAAATGTCCGTACCGTTGAGGCCTCAAACCAACTATTGTTTCCATCCTCTTATTAAATCTCGTGCCATGGCAAAGAACCACTAAAAAAAATGCAATCGAAACATAACACCCGACTGTGACTTACAGTCGGGATCACAATATTACGCCCCCACCATTTTGTAAATACTAAAGCCCGACTGATATATCGTTTTTGCCGATATTATCGGCCGATATGAACCTGTTGCCGATATATCGGTATCGGCGAAAATATGCATTGATAGAAAATCACACACAGCGGAGTCCGCCCGATGCACCGCGCCCTAATTGAGGACCAGTAATCCATGAACACATCTCCAGAACTGCTAATTAGAGTCCCCCTTCATGAGCATTTTGACTTAACGTTAATAAAACATTAGCTTGACAAAGTGTCAGTCTTTCAGCAGTCGCGGGGCCCTAAAACACTCGCTACACCTGGAAGAACCCCTGGGGATCTGCAGATTTTGCGGGCCGACCTTGGGCCTAGTTTTTTGAGGTATGGATCAGCACTGGTTTTTCCCAAAAAATCCCCAAGTGGTTGTAGGCCTAAATCTTCTTGTACTCTGGTAGGTTCTGTATTGTAGGCCCTATATACATCTGTGTGTTAGCGGTTTAGGTCCCGTACATTTAACTGAGATTATTTCTAACTACGAGCCGAATATAAATCGAATTACTTCCGTTTTCTACGCATCATCAGTTTAATTATTTTTTTAAATTACTTTTATATTATTAATTAGCAATAATGATTATAAGTAATTAATGAATTATAATACTTCATTCCACCGATTTAGGCCTACTAAACAGGAACGCACGATTATAACGGACGAATGAATGTCGTCGCAGCTAGGCATAAACAATAGAACAATACTTTGAACTCTTGTGGCCATACAATTAGACAAACGAAAAAAATAATTCTTAATTAGTGGTCCATAATGTAATCCTAGCAATCAAGAAAACTAGCCCTATGAAATTCCGTGGTCTTGATTTGTGTCCCTGCATGTCCATGAATCTGGACTCCCGTACAACCGCATATAACCCAGCCTAGGCCTCCATATTAATTCATTTCATTTATGGTATGTAACTGCTCACCTTTTGCGGCACCATGTTTGCGTATCACATCCTCGTGCTTTCTGGCAATGTTCCGCTTCAGATTCTAATATGAATCTTTACTAACTTTAACAGTCTCCCCCGCACTCCCTCTCAGTTTCTTCTCCCTTCTCATTCTTAACTTAGATTTTTTACTTCACATTTATGTATAAGGCTTGCAACTTATCTGAACTCCTTAACTGCTCTACTATTCTCGATCTCTACGCTTTTTTTTGCATCTCTAAACAGCAAATCACCAAATGCCAAAAATTCTGGGTTAGCGGCGGCGCTGAAGCTTAGTTGAGCGCGTCTCGGAGCGGAAATCTTCAGACCAGGCGCTCCTTCGCTCTTAGGAATATTTACCACGCCACCACGCTCCGCTCACATGGCTCTTATGTCAATGAAACCGTTGCTGTTAAAACCCAATCAGATTTCCAAGTTGGCCAACACTCAACCAGGCCATGTACTGCAAGCTTAAGTGTCAGCATTTTTCCCCTCGTCCTTTGATTGGATGATCAGCATACTAGCTAGCAAACAGCTTCATTGTAAATCATTTTATTAAAACTTAGTCAAACTTTTATTACTGTTTCTCAGGTTTAGATTTTCAGTGCATTTTGAAAAATATTTGCCTACTATATTTAGTCAATCTAAAAACAGTATTCCTAATGACTGTGAAAAACAACCACACGCCTCCTCGGCAGCGGCTCTGTGAAAGACTTGTGAAGATGAAAAATCACTAGAGTATGGTAGGTTAATTTTTATTTTTGACTCTTTTATCGCTTGATGCGTTGTATGCTGATTTTATTTGCGCGATATAAAGCCAGGTTTAAGTTTTCGTAAGAATATCTCAGTTTCCAGAGTGGAGCTGTATTAACCGGTCTTTTCCCTCCGGGCGCATTGCCGCTGGCATAGGCAGACCAACGGTGCGATGAGAGTCACCGGGGAACGTTTCAAAACACAATCTATACACTTATTCTTCATCGTCCTTGTATGAATTATTTTAATGTTCTTGCTCCACTTTCCCTAGTACATCCTGTGCTAACCAGTATTTTTCCTCCCACAGTGCGCTGTCATAAGAACCGGCGGGAGACCGGAAGACCGAAATAAAGCTAAGAGAACTAAATTGTTAGGTCCCTTAAAACACCCCCATGTAAATCACACCGTTTTTTTGTTTTATACCAATTCTATCCTTAAAGGTATATGCGTTGGTGATAAAGTCCCCCTGTAAAGAACATCGGGATGGACTGTGTGTCATGTTTGTTATTTTAATGCTTCAGCTTTTTATTGGTTTTCTTCTTTAGTAAATGACATTTCATTCTCGCTACATAAGATGCCTGTCTGTTATGTATGCCCTGGTTATCCGGCATTAACTGTTTGGTATATTTGGGTTTTTTCTTTCTTTCTTTTCCTACAGCCATGCAGCATTTGATGGTATAAAGCGATGGCTTCATTCAGGTGAGGCCCACTGAAAGCGTAAAATGCACGCCCGCCACTGGCCGCAAGGTACTCAAGGGTGGGCATCCTGTTGATAAGGACTCAATACGAACTCACGTTATCATATGCTGTGTTAAATGTTTGCTGAAATAACCCGGGAAAACTCGATGCCGCGGCTGTTTGAACAAGGCGAATATCAAATCGAACGTCTTTTAGAAAAACGTATTAATCGAAAAAAATCCCGCCCTACTGGAAAAACAGGCTGATTCCTTTCAAATGTCTGGTAAGTATGCCCGCTGTAATTTCCACAAGACACGTGCTGATTCGCAAATCTCAAAATTGAAAGTAAAAAGCCGATCATGCATATCGAAACGCAGTTTCCAATGCCCCCTAATATCCCTTAAACTGCGAGAGACCGTTTGAAAATAGATATTGGTCCTACCTGCGTGGGGTTGAGTTACTGAAGTGAGCCTGCACGTGAAACAGCCAATCAGAGCGAGCCTCAACATTGAGCCGTCACTGTGAACAGCCATCAGAGCCATAGCTCAACATTGATGCCGCACTGTGAAACGCCCATCAAGCATGCTCACATTGTCACCTCCACTGCATCACAAACAGCCAATCAGCAAGGCCAACATTGAGCCTCACGGTGAAACAGCCAATCAAGCAATCTCACACATTGAGCCGCCACTGTGAAAACAGCCAATCATATGCAGATCCTCACTTGAGCCGTCAACGTGGTGACCAGTCCGAATCAGAGCAAGCTCAAGCATTGAGCCGCACTGTTAACATCCCAATCAGGCAGAGCTCCAAATTGAGCCTCAATGTGAAACGCCAATAGGAGGGCAGAGCTCAACATTGGGCCCACTGGTGACAGCCAATCAGAGCAGAATCTCACATTGAGCCGTCACTGTGAAACAGCCAATCAGAGCAAGACTCAACTTGAGCCGCACTGTGAACAGCCAATCAAGAGCAGAGCTACTGATATGAGCTGCACTGTGAAACAGCCAATTAGAGCAGAGCTCAACATTGAGCCGCATTGTGAAACAGCCAATCAGAGCAGAGCTCAACATTATTGTTCATGACCCTTCCAAATAAGGTAAAAGCAGGCCATTTCATTCTAAGGACAAATCCTATTGTTGTAAATGGACATGTAAAACCGTTGCTGGAGATTTTTTTGCCCTTACTTAAGCCACATACCTTCTATGTAGATATAAGAGAACAATTTAAATTTTGTATCAATGCATTCTATGGCACCTTTAATTATAGTATATATATATATGGAATAAAACATATATGTATTATTATATATTTATTTTTAACAACTACCACCCATAAGGTTTACTATTTATTATTACTAATACTGTAATCAAACAAACCCCATTTGTGTTACCGCTTATTAAACGCGCTTAAATTGTAGTACTGCGAGGGGAGACTGTTTGCATAATAGAAGACGCTGACGTACAATCACTCCATCTTTTGCTGAATCATGTAGGATTTAATATGAAAGCTCAACTCTTTCCTCGAGCCCAGCATAAAGCAGACAACGCGAAAATCTGGCTGTTATTTGTCGATTTCCTACACATGTGACAGTGCTTGGCATGATCTGAAGTCCAAGCGCGCTCACAGGAAAACATGAACGATCTAAGTAAGGGTTTTCACAGACAAAGGAAGAACCGCACAAGACGCCCTGAGAGAGACAACTTTGCGGCATTAATGCATTACTGCACTCGCTCCTCTCCTGCCACACAAGTCCCCTTCTCTGTTTGCAGACGACCTAGGAATTAGAAGGACTTTTCAGCAGCGTTTTCGCATCCCTGAGAGATGATTCTAACGCTCTCTTATTAATATTTTATTTTTTATATATTTTTTTTTTGTTTTGTTTTTTTTTTTTTTTTTTTTAGTAAGCTTAATTTTTTTAGTTCTTGTTCATTTTTATAAAATCATTTAATGTTTTATTTTTTTTCAGTTTTAACATTACGTTACATTTTTTTTTATATAACTTTTTCATTTCAGTTTTTTTTTTTTTCATTTCAAGAACACTGTTTCCAGAATGCAACACTTCACAGAACAGCTTACTTTCCGCGTGAAAAAAAATAATATGGATAAATATTTATTCATTATTAATGAGTATTTCATAAATCATATTACACAATCCAATATTCCAATATCTATCACTACTAATATACTCAATAATGCTTATATTTAATTAAATACTTAATACACAATTAGTTAATATTTTATATACATATTTATAAGTAATCAATCATGCAAACAATAACAGACATCTTCATCCTAAGATTTGTACATAAAGCAAAAACAACAATCTTTGTATAACAACACGTTTTTCAAAATTTTAGACCAGAAGACAATAGCTTTCCAGTCATTCGTGATTGCTGAATAAGAATTTCTAAAATTACTGATATTTTATTATTAATCAAATTATACCTTCCATAATATTTTATATGTACTTAAGACATATATCAAAAATATAATAATCTGTATTATATAATTTATTTTCTTTAACACTTACGCCATTTACTGTTGTTATTAAAGTTCTATTACTTTTGTTAGAATTTATTAATGTTATATATTTAATTTTATATTTTCTATTTTTCTTTTACATAAAGTTTTAGCAGTTTTTAATTTGGTTTATTTTTTTCAGTTTATAAATAATTTTAAAAAATTCAGGTTTTTAGAGTAAGTAATTGTGATATATATATTATATTATAGTATATAATAATATATGATATAATTATGCCATTTCAGTCCATGTTTATTTTTCGGTTCCAAGAAGAAAAAAGTTTTCCAGAACGCAACATTAACCTCGAACAACAAACTACACGACGCAACTGTTGTCATACTTAGTGTTGATAACCCGACACCTCAGCTGATTAAAGCAGATCATGCTTGGGCTGATTTCGGGCCGCCAGCAGAGCTTACAAGAGACAAGGGCAAGGCCACACAATGCATGGCACAAAACCTTGCCACAAGGATGAACGCACTGGCTGCAAGGCCCAATTCCTGTGTTTGTCCCCCCCGTGGTGTGTGCTGCAGATGCATCCCCTTCCTGTGATTGAGTGCTGACGCAAACACCACACGGAGTCAGGTTGTGCCCCCACACAAACACCTCAAAGCCTCACTTGACCACTGTAAACAACACTCCTGACCGAATAACGCGTCCTGTCTGCCGTGCTAACCGTGTCAGGGATCGCGTGTCCCCTCCGCCGTCCATACGCAGATACGGTTGCGGAGTCCTCCCCCTCCATCCGCGATCCACAGTGCGAGCGTCGAGCGGCGGCGGAGGCCATGACCAGCAGCGCCGCGCTCGGGAACAACAGCGTCATTGCGTCACTGCGTCACTGCCGCAGCCGATGACGCCAGCGCGTCACACGTCGCGTTCTGCGCGCTACGCCGAGACGACGCTACGATGTCTTCAAATGTCATTCGCCGCCTGTGTATATTATAGACCAATGCAAACCATTTTGACCTCTGAATGCGCATGGCTTTTGTCCCGTCAAATTTCAATTTTTTAATTAAAATTATTATATCTTTTATTATTGGTGGGGCTTGCAGTACAAAAAATTAGAATGGTGTGGGTATATAAATATGACATAGTGGGCTGTGGAATATAACATCCTTTAATCAGGGCAAATTAGTATAGGGATGGTGTGTTTTAAATACATATACATATATATTGTATACTTTTAGCTATTACTTATAATTAGTTATACATATAAAACATTTTTATTTATTCTTGTAATAGACATATTTATAATAAGTACTACTTTTAGTAATTAAATGATATGCAAATCTTATATTAATATATCCTTGGCTGTAATTTTCATTTTGTATTTATGTATAATAGTACTATATTAGTTATTATAACATACCTTCATTATATATATATTCTGATACATATAACTAATTAATTAGGGTTAGGTTTTAAATATATATAAGATATTGATGAATTCAAAGTTACGTTTTGCACATTTGCACATTGATTCAGGAGGGAACAGTAGTTTTCTGCTGAGCACAGCTGAAGTCGATCATTAAATACACTCACCAACTACATCTGTTCACTGCCACCTGTGACACACAAAGCACCTGGCGCCTTATTTCAGTGCCCAACGAAGCAGACCGCCTCCAAATAATCTCAGAGATTCACTCCAGTATCTAGGACAGAGCAAGAATCAGTAGCACACGCTAGACGTGACCAAACACACACACACACACACCACACAAATCTCCATTTACCTTTAGCAATAATCCTGCTGTTGCCAGGTAACCGCTCTGGAGCAATGTGATTCATTGTGTTCCAGCCCATCGGCTTTTACCATGGTGTTTAAATCAAAGCAGCAATCATAGTCTCAGTCCGTTGGTGCTTTCAGCTTCACATTACATCAGCGACCCCGGTCACCCGACGCTGACACGTCGCTACACGCAACCTGTGCAAGTCAGTCTGAACTTCCTGAAACACCGCCTTCATGCTGACAGGGCAGCCCAACTGGTTCCAATGTGTCATTCCTTTCTTTTAAGCCAAGACATATTTTACTCGGATGTTTCCGGTCGGACTAGCTAGTTACATCACGTCAATTCCACCTGGTTTCCCATCATTCAGCAGAGCAGCGCTCTCTGGTTGCGTCTCAAACGTTCCCTCGGCGCAGACCCGTGTCGGACGGGTACGTTTCCAGGGAGCGGGGGCCAGAGAGTCTGATGGGGCAGAGATTGTTGAACGACACTGAAAGGCGACACCTCGCTGTTGCACAGACACAAAAGCTCTTGTTGTGTGGGATCCAGCGAACAAAGGTCTGCCGGTCCGGCCGCTGCTGAGAGGCTCATGAATAATGAGCAACCCAACTCAGATCTCATGCAACAAACGCACTCTTATGACCTCGGCCTGCAACAGCAAACTGAAAAACACTCTTGTTTTAGGCATGTTTTCATCCCACTGCGATAATAATGACACACTCACAGAAGAAGCTCTGTGAGAAACCCAACAGCAGTGCGTTTGTGTCCAACGGGTCAATGCAAATTCAGAAAAGTGACCCAGTGCACTGCCGTCTGAAAGAAATCAGAGAAATCTGCTCCAGACTGCGACCATTTTTTCTGCCGGTGTGACAAGATTTTTCGACTAGCACTTGGAAGCTCTAAAAATGATCCGATTTGAATGTTATTTTTAATGGAATGAGCAAAATATGCTTTGTGGTAAACAAACACTTCTGTAAAATAAAAAAACAGACATCAAATCATCACTGTAACCAGTCGATGGCAGCAGAGGAGCACTTATTGGCTGATTAGTCATTCATTTCCACTTCTGGCTTTATATTTTGACATCATAAAATCACTATTATAAAATATCAAATCATCAAGAAATCCTTCATATGTTTTCATATGAAGTAAGAAAAGTCACAAAGTGCCTTGAAAAACTAACTTTTCTTCGGTTTGCGACTGAATCGCACACAAAGAGTGTTCCTTTTATAATCGCTGAAGTTGTCGGTCAGTTCAGTATAGTACTATAGAAGAATAATGGTACATTTAATAAGAGTAGAATATATATATTTTCTATATAAAATTAGATTTTGCACTCGTTACTGTCGTTAATAAAAGTAAATTTTGTATGCTTCCCAACTCAAGCTCAGTGCTTTACTGTCAAATGTGTATAAACGTGACATGAACAAATTAACGTGTAATGTTAATGTTAATAATATTTCACAATTTTACAGATTTTAACTGTTTTTTTGATCAAATAAATGCAGTTTTGGTGAGCTCAACCTGAGCAGTGGTTCATTCATATAGCATTTCACATTCTGTCACGCTGGACACACTGCTGCAGACAACATTCAGCTTTGCTTGAGAAACCCAACTTACTGATCTGCTATTTAAGCCTCTTCTTCTTCTGAGACTACATTTGAAAAAGTATCTCCTCCTAAAGTTTGCAAGTTACAACCACAAGACTCGAATCAGACCTTCAGACTGGTCTGACTCGGGTTGCTATATCTTTTATAACTGATCCGCCTTACGGGTTTTCCTAAACCAGACTATCAAGACCACAAAAGAAATAAAAACTTTTGTACAATGAGCTAAAACCAGCCTAAGCTGGTAGGCTGCTTTAGCTGGCCTTTTTAGCTGGTCAAGCTGGGAGACCTGCTAAAAGACTAACACACTTTAAACCAGCTATTCATATTAAACCGTAAGAATAGCACCCAGCCTAGGCTGGTTTGAGTGGTTTATAGATAAATCAGCTATTTTTAACTGCTTTTGCTAAATGATCTGGTTTTGGATATTTTTTTTTTAGCTAAATCAGCTGGTTTTAACTGTTTTTTTTAGCTGGATTTTCACTGAACCTGTTGGTTTTAGCTGGTTTTAAGTGTTTTTCCCCTAAATAAGCATGTTTTACTTGGTTTTTAGCTGGATTTGTTTTTTCATTCATGTTAGCAATATGTTAAATCATGATAGAAAAATGTTAATCATGCTAGAAACATGCTAATCATGCTAGCAATATGCTAACAACATGCTAAGAACATGTTAGTAATATGTTAACAACATGCTAATAATGCTAAAAAAAATGATAACAACATACTGCAACATGCGAATCATGTTAGAAACATGCTGGTAACATGTAAGCAACACATTATGTTAGAAACATGTTAAAAACGTGAATAATGCTAGAAACATGTAAAAAACATGCTGATCATGGTAAAACATGCTAGGAACATGCTAAGAACATGCCAGCAACGTGCTAGGAACATGTTAACAATGTGCTAACAACATGTTAATCATGATAAAACATGCTAACAGCATACTAGCAACATGTTAATCATGTTAGAAACATGCTAGCAGCATGCTAACAACATGTTAATTATGTTAGAAACATGTTAAAAACATGCTAATCATGCTAAAAACATGCTGGTGGGAAAGTTTATAAACCAGATTATGATAGAAACATGCTAGCAACATACTAATCATGTTAGAAATATGCTGGAAACATGTTCGCAACATGCTAGCAATGTTAATTATGTTAGAAACATGTTACAAACATTTTAAACAACATGGTAACAACATGCTTATTGTGTTAAAACATGGTAGCATAATGCTAGCAACATGCTAATCATGGTAACAACATGTTAACAACATGATAATGCTAAAACAAGCTAGCAACATGCTAATCATGCTAAAAAAAAATGTTAGCAACCGAAAACATGTATTCACATGCTATATGGTAAAGGACATGTTATCATTATGCTAGCAACATGCTAATCATGATAGAAACATGTTAGCCACATGTTAACAACATGTTAACCATCTTAGAAACATGCTAGCAACATGCTAATCCTTTCTAGAAACATGGTAACAGCATGATAATCATGTCAGAAACATGTTAGCAACATGTTAACAACATGCTAGTCATGGTAAAACATGCTTAAAACATGCTTAAAACATGCAAAAAATGCTAGCAAACATGTTAAGTCTTGTTAACAATGTGTTAAATCATGCTAACAACATCTAGCTTTTACAACTGCTTCAAACTTTCAGGCTAGGCTTTTTCGAGCCAACTTCAAAGTTTGATCTCAAACTTTACTCATCTGGTTTATTATGAAACTGCATTTGCATTCCATTAACTTTCAATATGGGGTGAAACAGAATATTTAACATGAAAAAAAATGACTGGATCATGAAGGCAGACGGCCAGAGAAGAGGGGCTTAAAAACGAGAGTCGTTTCAGAGGCACAGCTGGTTATTACATTTTGATGAACGATTACAATATGCGGTGATATTTTTTTCATTAGGGTTTCCCAAACTGGGATTTGTGAGTAGATGAGAGAAAGCCAATGACTTTATAGTTATTGAACTGAACTGAATCAACAATAATCTGATTTCAACCGAATAATGACTGTCTACATTTGTCTTATTAGAGGTTATTAGATTTGTCTTATACATCACTGAGTCGTGATTGTCTTGTTTATCACAGTAAAGCCGCTTTGGAACAGTCTGTACTGAATAAAGTGCTATAGAAATAAAGGTGATTTGACTTGAAATGACTGAATTAAATAAATCATAAAACTGAAAAATAAATTAAAATATATTAAAAAAAAAACAATAAGCTAAACTGCTTACAAAAATTATAAAAAATGTTAAATTATTAAAAATATATATTTTAATAAAAAATAATAATTACTGTACAATTTAATTAATGAAATGGATTTTATAAAATTAAAATAGACAAAATTACAAATATTCATATAAAAACATCAAAAATACAATAATTCTATCTTATATGTATTAGATGGAATAGACAAATACTGAATATAATTTAAAAATAGTAATTCTTGTTACATGCATTTTCATTGTTAGTAATGTTAACTTAGCAGTTAACCGAATGTAAACTCTTATTGTAGATTTGCATTTTGTTTTTTAAATAAGTAAATATAGTAATATAAAAAGATTCATATATTAATGCTATTAAATATTACTAAACATTATATTAAAAAGATGAAATATTTTATTTGTTTGCATGTCATGTGACCATTAACCAACATCAAAGAACAATCACGAAAAAGTGAATGTGTTGTTAAATTATTAAAATATCAATGTAAAATCTCAGGAAGTACATCAAGGGAATATTTTCGGTCAAAGGGGTTCTTGTATTAGCGCAAAAAAATGCGTATTAGTGCTAAAAGGCAGCAAACCACTTGAAAGCACCTCAAATCATAATTAAGGCTCGTAAGTGAGGAGCAGGCTCAGGAGCATCAGATGTGGGCCTGCTGTACCTGGAGACGCGTCCCCGTCGAGCAGGTTGTCGTCCTCGGTGGTGTGGAAGTCCATGATGACGCCGGCACCATCGAGGAGCTCTTCGTCGCTGCTGGCGCTGGTGATGCTGTTGTAGCTGTTTCTGCCGTAGCCTTTGTTGAACAGCTGCTCAGACTCCATTTAGCAACACAATACCCTGAGAAGACAAACACAGACAGTCAGGTGACGTGATTCAGCAAACTACACCGAGACGTCTTCCTCAGCAGAATCAGGATCCGAGCACTTTACAGATCCTTAAGAGTAGTGACACTTAAAAATAAAAGCGAAGGAAGAAGTGATCTATTTAATTATGCAAACATATAAACGAAAATAGAACACTTTTAAATGGACAAATTAACCAACATATTTAAAACTGTTCATTTAATTCAAGTTTTAAAATGCAATAACATTTTCATATTCAAATATGCATAATGATTAACCACATTTGAATACATGAATTAACAGTGTTTTTGTGTTTTAATTTGTCCAATTACATTTACATTCTTACAATTACATTTAGTCACTTAGCAGACGCATTTATCCAAAGCACAAGGACAACAGAAGCAATTAAAACTAACAAAAGAGCAACAATATGTAAGTGCAAATGACAAGTAGGGATGCACCGATACCGATACTGGTATCGGGCCCGATACTGAGCTCATGTACTCGTACTTGTTAAAATGCCCCGATACCACACAACATGTGATAAGCTCCATATTCAGACAAAGAAACACAGACAACAGAACAACAGACAGCTGAATGGAGTTATTAGAGATTAAGGATATCTACGAAGTATATGTATGCAATGAATATAATGTTAAACATTCAGTATTAACGCCTGTATAGCTGATGTGCGCGAGCTGATAAGCAAAGCACGCTGAGTGGATTGAGCGCGCGGCGGTTCAGATGCACGAGCTTGTCGAGTGAATATATCTTTCTCATAGACATCACTGGAAAGCTTGTAGTTCGGTCGGATATGTAAAAAACAAGTAAGTAAAACAAATGCACAAGTTACTTACGGTAGAGACGAGGAGAGAGAGCGAGAGGGAGAGCTAGAGAGAGAGAGAGAGAGAGAGCGCACTTCTGTTGCATGATCCTGATTGCTGTTCGCACACTTAGCACACGCATCATTTGGATTAAAACTAAATCGTAAAAATAAGACCATTTGTAGGGGCATTCACTAGAAACAATTTATTTTCAACCGTAGGCCAGGGGCGTGTCTAGAGCATTTTAAATGGGGGGGCCAGTCGTGGGCACTGGCTCAAAAGAGGGTGGCCGGGGGGTGGGGGGCGATGCATGTTAAAAGCACACGTCCAGTTTTGTGTGAGTGAAGGAAATCCGCTTGGGAGTGGAGAGATTCGTCCTCGCGCACATGGATCGCGTAACATTATGCGCTCTCAACATTGTCATTAAGATCACACTATAGAAACAGCCTAAAATGAGAAATTTACTAAAAACAAGCCTATGGCAAGACATCTGGTAAGGGGGGCACCTGGGGTGGCCAGCCAAATTTCAAGGGGGGCCGGTGCCACCCCTGGCCACCACGTAGACACGCCCTGAGTAGGCATACACTACTTTCTAGCGAAAGGGAATTTAGCAGCCTGTGTGAAATGCGCTAGGCTGTATGACTTGTCCCTCTCATTCTGCACCATTACAAATACGTGCAGGCGTTGCGCGTGTTTTGCTTGCTTCATGAGTGTTTCTGCAATATATGAGTGGCTTTGGAATATAAATCGCCGCACGTTTCAGATGAAAAAACGCAATTTCTATTTCTGAAAATATCACAGTTAAAAGATTTATAACGAGCGGTTCCCAGCATTATTACAGCAAAGCGCGTGATTACAGTACTGAGCCGCGGCAATGGAGCAGCTCTAATGCTATTAAAATAAAGCTGTACCATAGAGAAAAAAACTAACAGTGAAAGTAACAAAAACTTGTAAAATAAATTTTAAGGGGCATACAATTTACAAATGCAATAAAAATATTGTATCGGTACTCAGTATCCGGCACTAGCAAAATAAAAGTATCATGGGATCGGGCGGTAGTACTGAAAAAGTGGTATGGTGCATCCATATAGAAGGTATTGCTATATACACACACACACGTAGATAGAATAAAAAAAAATAGAAAGCTAGTGTTTTTTTAAAATAAAAAAAGAAGATAAATATAAAGTAGAATTAAAATAGAATAGAAATTACTAGAGTTAGAGGGTCAAATAAAGATAAAACAGATGTGTTTTTAGTCTTTTTCAATTTAAACATATATAAAAAATTTGTAAAGATATGTACCATGTAAATTATGTAAAACATAGAAACTGTCTAGAGTGATTATTATTATCATCTTTTGCTGCATAAAAAGCTACATTTCTTTAAAAACTCTTACAGACTCATAACCGGTGTCATTTACCTACAAAAAACAGCTGTAAAAAAGCACAGACGTGTGCAGGAACGCCTCCTGTGTGACACCCTGTAACAAAGGCTTTCTGAAATATTGTTTTGATGACAGCTGTGTTTATCGCAAAGATTTACTGCTGTAACAATAAACATACTTTGGCAAATATTTGTAAGAAAACCACGGTTGCAATAGAAGTCAGTTCATATTACAAGGGCGTTGTTTTTGTGTATCTGTAAATATGAGCTACCTGCAGCGGCTAGATATCTGATTCAGTCCGACACATAATTTTTCATAACATTGGTTATTATTATATGTAATACAATCTTAATTATAAAACCAAAAAATAATACATGAATAAATCAAACAAAATAAATCAATTGTCATACAGGCGTGAATACTAATACTAATAATACATATTATTGTTGTTGAATAATATAAATAGATATCATTATTTTTGATAAATAATAATCATCATCTCATCATCATAATCACACAAATAATAACAAGAACAATTACTATATTCTTACTCTTATTATAATAATAATAAAGATTACTTACTTGTGTCATGAAGTTGGAATAATACTAGCAAAAACTATAATCAACCTATTAATTAATATTAATTAAACATAAATTATATGTAAAAAGCATTAATGCATTAAATAAATAATGTTATGTTATACAGGTTGAATAATAAAATATTGTTATATTAAATACATTTAATTAGAAATAATAATAATTCTTATTATTAAATCCTAAATAATAATTTTGAATAATAAATAAATATATATTACTATTTGTTATGCAAGTTTGAATAATAATATAACAATAACAATATTAAATGAAGAAATAAAACAATATAATAAAATAATTGCACTATCGGTTTGCATAAGAATAACAATTATTAGAGTTTTATTAGAATTGGTTGTTGAATACAAAAAGGTATTCCAAATATTATATAAATACATAATATACTAATATTAATTTGTAGTAAATACATGAATAAATATGACTATTTGTGTCATGCATTTTGGGATAATAACAATACAAATACTAGTTACAATACAATACAAATAATAAATAATACATAAAATATATTATACATACATACGTCAGATCAGAGGAGTGTTGTGAGGTGATGATCGTGTTTAAATCACTGCTGTCCCCTACTGGACAGAGTATTAAATATTCACACACAGAGTCTGAAAACAACACGGTAAATGACAGCAGCAAGTGTTGTGTGTGCTGTGAGAAACAGAGCATGAGTCAAGAGTCATGTTTACTGTTCAACATTTAATCATTCAGTACCGTGTATGAAAAAGTCACCACAGCACTCCTGTATTTTGACATTAGACGTAGTCCTCAACTGCTTAAGGCTCTGAAACAGTCGAAGAAAGACAAAAAACAGACACCAATCGGAAGTGGACAGAGGAAGATGTGACTACAGCTGGAGTCTGTGTGTGTTTGTTCTCCAAACTTCTCCGTGCTCATAACAAGACGAGTTCCTCCTTCTTCTTTGTATTCCTACTCCAACATGTTTGTTGTTCAACCCCTCTCTCTCTCTCTCTCTCTCTCTCTCTATCTCCTCTCTCTTGTCTCTCTTCTCTCTCTCTCTCTCTCTTCTTCTCTCTCTCTCTCTCTCTCTCTCTCTGTCTCTCTCTCTCTGTCTCTCTGTCTCTCTCTCTCTCTCTCTGTCTCTCTCTCTCCCCTCGGTCTCTCTCTCTCTCTATCTCATCTCTGTATCCTGGATGAGCCAATTCTCGTCCTAGTGTGCAGAGTTACAGTCACAAAGCCTCCGCTGACTCACATCAATAAAATTATGGTGGAACTCATAACCAGCTTACAATGCCAGCGTCGGTGAGCGTTGATCGTGTTTAAAAATTTCCACTATAATCGAAAAAGTGACTATGAAGGCAGTATTTAATAGAATATTTGTGTTAATTATAATAATAATAATTATATTATTGTTCATACCGGTTTGAATAAGAATCACAAATAATATGATATGAATAATGAAAACATGAAACATGGAATAATGCCATATACATAAATATTATTATTTTTGCGTTAAATAATTTACATTAGAAATATCATTAGTCTTGTGCTAAATAATACTAAATAATACTCACTCTACATAATCCTATTAACTAAATATATTATTTGTCATAATGGGGCCTTCTGAATAAGAAAAAAGCAAATAAAATACTATTAATAATAGGTTAAAAAACAAGTTGTGTAAATTATAATCATATAATAATATTAGATTTTGATTTTCCTATTTTAGATTTTTATGTTTTTGTTTTTTGATGTCTGTTTGCTCTTAAGGCCCTGCCATTATTTAAATAAATAAATAAATAAAAACAGTAATATTGTGAAATAATTATTACAATTTCAAATAACTGTGTTCTATTGTAATATATTTAAAATGTAATTTATTTCTGTGATAAAGCTGCATTTTCGCATCATTCCTCCAGTTTCAGTGTCAGTGATCTTAGAAATCTTTATTGTGCTTTGCAACTGAATGAAGAGGATATTTTAGGTATAGTTCATTTTGCAGCAAGATGAGCTTGAGGAATTAGCGGCTGATATGTCCGGGGATCCAGCACAAGAGGCGCTCTGTGAAGAAGAAATCAAACTGTTGGAGGACGGCCCGGGTTCAATCTAGTTGACGCAAGAAATTCAAATTGATTTACTTCAATTAAGTGTTTTTTTTATGCCCAGGAAAGATCCAGAGCCTTCTCAGGGTTCAGAGGGAAATCATAGCAATGATAAGCATGTTAGGTGGCATTAGGAGGGATTTATTCAGAATAATCACATAAAACCAGACCTCATGCACTTACAGATATTTAATTTAATGATTGTCTTTTATTTTTTTATTGTATTCAGAGATTTTAAAAAAAAAAATATATATAGATATTATATCTAATATATATATAAGATATAATATATATTAATACTTTATTTTCCCTCGGCCTGATTGTATTTTCGATAGGCAGTGTGCTGGCCAGCCCTGACGGGTCCTGATACGGGCTGGCATCGGCAAACATCTTGATCATGCCACAAGTGTGTTAAATAAGGTCATGGCAACAACACAGTGACGTCAGCAGCAGGAAAGGTGTGTAAACAGAGTGTGAATGAAGTGCAGCATCAGAATCAGTCTCATAATGACACACCTGCTCTCAGATTTCACTCCCTCACTGATCTGAGCCACAAACAATGTTACAAACTTTAGCATTTTAGATATCATTTTGTGTGTGTGTGTGTATATAGATATATCATACATACATACATACGTATCTCACAGAAGTGAGTACACCCCTCACATTTTTGTAAATATTTTAGTATATCTTTTCATGTGACGTCTTCGATTTTTTTGCGTAACTTGTCAGTGAACTACGGCTATGTGTAGTAAATGCTGCTCCATCTGAAAGCACGTGATGATGATTTCCTGCTGATTACAGAACCGGCATTACTATCAAAATGTGCATGACAATCACATTCGATTAATCGTGCAGCCCTATAACTTTTGGTTAACATTTGGCTTTTATTTGGAAAAACACATATAAACTGCTGGCAGGTTAGTGGCAGTCCACATCTCAGCCCATTCAACAATGCTATTGGTTGCTTTGTGTCTTCCCTTATTCCTATTGGTGGATTACTGAAATTTTGAAAATACATCCGTTATTTCCCGCTCTGCTTCCTCTTTCAATCGCCGTTAAAAAATAAGATGATGATGAAAAAGCTCCACACAGTCGGCGCACAAACAATATTGGAGTGAGAGGACAGGCAGTTCATTTGTATAAGTTAGGCCTATTTGAGAGCTCACATTCAGTTTTCTGCGATTACATAACTGTGTTCTCATGTTACAATAAAGCACTCGCCACATTTGCGCGGGAATTATCTGCAATCCCGCGCGGACATTCGGACTCTGTCATTGACAGGAGGAGGATGCGTGTCAAACTCACTGGAGAATAGAGAGCGAGACGCAGCTTGTATCTGTGTATATTCGGTAGATACGGTGGAGACGTGTTGATATCGCATTTGGTCTTGTTCTGTATCTTGTCAGTGTCTGCGCTTGCTTGGCCATTTGTTGTGAAAAAATAAGGAAAGTGTGTTTAAGCGCCAGCAGAAAACAGTGTAAAGAAATACTCTTTGAGAAAAGCAGTCTTTATCAGCGGAAGTTAAAAGCAGCTCGTAAGTGTATTTACTTGTCTCATTAGTGTTTAGTGCAGTTGTCGTTGCTAGGAAACGCTTGTTTTGTTTACTGTGTGGAGACGTGTTTGGTCTCGTTCTGTATCCGTATCTTGTCAGTGTCTGCGTTTGCTTGGCCATTTGTTGTGAAAAAATAAGGAAAGTGTGTCCAGCTGAATTAATTTAGTATTTTGTTAGACGGGTATAAAAAAACTTAGTTTACCGCAGCAGCCGTCGTGTGAAGACCGAAGAGTGTAAAGACCATCGACTCTACCGTGCGACTCCACCGGAGACATCGGCAAAGGATAAGTATCGCTTTTTATCTCTCCTCTTTCCTATTACTTGTTTCACTTCTGTTTCAGTTTTATAACCATTTCTTACTACGTGTAAGTAAGTAGTTGTTTTTTAGCATGTAAGTTTGGCAGTGTTATTTTTTAGGATTACTGATAAACTACTGTCGTTTGATTTGTATTATTTGTATTTGTTTATTTTAATTTTAGTTAAATTATGTCTGAATTTATTATGTCTGTATAGGTCTTTTATTAAATTTTAGTTTTATTTAATTTGAGTTATATTAATACTTCAACAAACTAAATGGAAAAGAAATAATATATATATTGAATTTATAAATGTATATATATATATATATAAAAATTTATAGGGTGGTATGGTGTATGGTTTTTTTTTTTGGTTTTTGGCTTAGTGTTATGTTAGAATCATTTTATTCTTATACCTTTTGTTCTTTAATATTTTGAATTGTTTTTAGTTTTATTTTTTGTTTTCATTTAAATGTTAAGTTTAGAAAATTTGTTGTATGCATTTGTCATTTTTAATCTCTTTATTTTTAAAATGTGAGGTAGTATTTATAAAGTTTTAGCTTTTAGTTTTGGATCTGTTTTTGTTGTTTTAATACTGCAATTGATTGCTTCTGTTGTCCTCATCTGTAAGTCGCTTTGGATAAAAGCGTCTGCTTAAATGACTTATAAATTAACATAATAAAATAAATAAATAACTACTGGGGAAAAGAAAATTAGTATTGGACACCATGTAAGATATTTCGGTATCTATATCAAAAATATAGATATTTATGATAACATACCAGTAGTGTTTCTCCAAACTTTGAGTCCCTAAAATTATGCTGAGATCCCTCACTCTCGGTAGCTTCCAAGCTGCTGGAGCGGCGGCTTTCCAGATATCAGGGCTTACTGGTCGTTTACGCTCGGTATCTTCATTGGCTACGGAAAGTGCCGTCAAAAGGTGGAATATCAATTCCAATTGTGGGGTTACTCAGCAAAGGTATCATGATTAAAAAGTAACGAGAAGATTATTTCGCTAATTTGTACTTAAGTAAAGTAAAAAGTACAGCTTTAAAATCTACTCAAAAAAGTACAAGTACCCGAACCAAAAACGACTAATTACCGTAAAGTGAGTAGTTGTAATTCGGTACTCCACCCTGCTACTTGTAAGGCGAGTCTTCCGTAGTGCGGGCGGTCTTAGTTTTATACCGAATCCGGTGTCGTTTCAATCATGTGTGGACCGCCTTTGATGGGGGGGGGGGGGGGCTCTTTTCACTGTGCACTGTGGTGAGGGCACAGCTGTATGTGTTACCAAGCGTGAAAGCTCCGAAACTGAAGCTGTAGAACTAATAGAACGTGATGACACAGAAGAACTCATCCACCAGTAGTCCACCACTGACCGCCACAAAATATCAAACGACCGCCTGCCATCAGCTCCCGCGTCCTACACCACACCACGAGCACGGACTTCAGTGCTAGATGTAGAAAAGTTCGACGATTTAGCGGGCTCTTTTTCCCATGAAAAATAATATACTGACAAACCTACGACTGTTTTGGAGAACCTTAGCTATGATTCGTTGGAAGATGTCAACAGTGCTCACGCGGACGCGCTAGGTCTGGCTCTCCGGCGCCCGTGTCGTTATCTCTCGGCATCTGTTCTGTGCAGTGAACGGCAGAGAAGCATCGCTTTCAGCTGGCCATACCACAGCCGACTCGTCAATAAATGAATACAAAACAGCGTTTCCAAGCACCTGACGCTTACTGATTGTTTGGAATTATAAAAATGAGCGTAGTTCATCTATTAATATAATGCACTTTTACTTTTTTTACTCAGACGCAGGCAGTGTGCTGCATGAGACAAAGTAATATAGCCAAAACCACCACATTGCCGCGCAACATGCATCTACTGTACATGCATGTTGATTTTATCAGACGATGTCGCGATTATAAATGAGAGTGACTCCTGATTAACATGTACAAATGGGTCGTGTTTCGTCACTATTTAGAGTTGAATTTTTCTACAATATTCACTCATCATGACAGTAAAAAAGGGCATTCTAAGTCAATCTACTGCAGTAGCCTATTTCCTTTCTCAATCAGTAGAACATGTGGTTTACACCCGGTCATGCATGGAAAAAATTAAAAACAAATACCGTCATATACCGTGAAATCGGTATAATTTTGAAAAATACCGTGATATTAATTTTTGTTCATACCGCCCACCACTATCTTCAATCAATCTACACTGAACAATGTGTAGCTACACATCAAATAAATCATATTGTTAGTCAATCCACGTGTCATTAGACGGCTGCGCTTCATCACACAAACCCTTTTACACAACTTTCTCTCTCTCTCTCTCTCGGTTATCATGGAAGTATCGCCTAGGTGACTGTTGCTTAGAGATGAATCAGCGTTTTCAGATGCGTGTGAAATGATGGGATCACTAGCATTTACTCACTCGACTGTCAATACAGATGAGACGGGTACGGCAGGAAAGCACACTAATAAAGCTGTCCTGTGAAATCACATGTCTGTGTGCATCTGCTCTCTACAGTGATCTAAAACACACTTGATCTGCCGACCGCAAGCAGCCACTGAGCAGCACTAGTCCGTCTGTGTGCTTTCAGAAGTTCCTCTTGGCGCAGGAAGACGATCACACATGAAAGAGGAAGACGCCTGTATTTACTGCTGACTTCGCAAATCTTCATTTAAAAAGGAAACAGTTTGATAATCAGAGCAGACCAGCATGACATGATGCACTTCACACCACTGAAATAAAACACACAGCCTTTCCAATCAACACATTTGGCTCCTTAATGCCAATAAAGACAAAATATTAATGTGGCACCATTCAGTGGCATTAGAGAACTTTATGAATGTGAAAATGACACATAAATCTCATAAATTAATCTTTAAATAGTCCATTTGAGACATGCTCATCCTCATGTGACACACACATCCTAACACTTAACAAGCATTTCTTAAAGACTTGATTTATTCCGGGAGTTTTAGTAGTATATAATAAGTCTAATATTATTTGGAAAGTTTTTCTACTCATTACAGCACTGAATTTGTTTGTTTACTTTTTTAGTAAATATGTATTTTTACTTTACTCTTTTCCTAATTTAATCAAATTTGTTTTTATTCATTTTAATTTATTAGATTAAATTATAATCTATAATTGTAATCAAATTTTTGTGTTTTCTTTTTTTTAATTACACAGTTTTTCTCAAAATATTTTGAAAACCTCTGACTTAAACACGCATGATTCATATGACCTACTATGAGAAGTTTCAATGCTCATTTATAGTAATACATGTTACTATTTTGATTTTATTTGTACATGTTCTGTTTTCACTTTAATTTTTGTTTACAAAGTTTTAGTTTTAGTAAAGTTACTAAAGTTTTAGTAATTTTAGTAATTTATTTTGTTTAATTTAAACTAAACTTAAAACAAACAAAAAAAAAATCTGAAATTTGAGATTTAAACTCGCAATTCGGAGGGAAAACAAAGTCTGAATTTTGAGTTTATATCTCACAATTCTGTGAAAAAAAGCCCAAATTATGAGATAAAAATTCTCAATAGCCTTTTTTTTTATTCATTGGCAGAAACGGGCTTCCATATAAAACCCTAATGTCTGCAACTGAACGAAAACTAAGAAGAAAGAGTTATTTCCACGAAGAAAGCATCAAATATGAAGTGTCATGCAGGCCCGTCTGAGAATGTCAATTTACGTTTTTCCACTAAATTATACAAAGCCTTTTTGTTGTCGCTTTTCAGGGTTTTTTACTGTAATTACATTTATTCACCATATATAGTATGGAAACTTCCTTGGGAACCATTAACAGGTTTTTAACCGGTTTAAACCACAATCATTTTTTCACAGTGTTTTTATCTTTGGTGCCTTGTTGACTGCTGTCTTGTTGTGAAACATTCACCATTCATCCCTGTGTGACTCTATAAATGAAGTATGAAGCACAGGGCTCACATCAGTGACAAGCATGAATAGAACAGAGCTCACTACCCAAATCTGAAACACACACAGGCGCAACACACAGACCACACACACCACACAGACCCACACACACACACACACAGACACACACAGACACACACACACATACAGTATATACACGCACACACACACACACACACACATAAGACACCCACAGATGATACCACTCACAACACACACACAACACAGAGATACACACACCACAACACCCCACACACACACACACACACACACACACATCTCCACACACACACACACTCGAGACACACTCTGCACACACACACAGTAGACAGCACGCACGCAGGCACAACTCACACATAAGACCCACACACCATACACACACACAGACAAACCCATACACACACACACACAAGAGTAACATGCTCACATCACACACACACAACACACACACAGATATGACACACACATAGTATACAGCTCTCCCACAACCATACACACATCACACAGCCGACACACCCATAACGCACACACACACACACATATCCACGCAACACACCACCTACAGATACACGCACCGTCACATTCGCAAACAGGTCACAGAACCAACATTCACACTCGATTCAGCATACCCACACGCATTCACAGACACACTACCAGTCACAGAACACACACCCCTTCCCAAACCCACACAACAACTCATCACAGACACACACAACACAGTCACGACACACACACTTACTAAACACACATCACAGACCCCACACACAACCAGCACAACCGACACGAAAAACACCCCACACCCGAGTCCCACAGACACACCACAACACAGAGCTCACAGACACCCCCCACATAGTCCAGACACACCCACACACAGACACACACACACACACAGGAGTGACAGACAGACACACTCTCTCTCTCACTCACAGTCACACACACATTCACAGACACACACTCTCTCTCTCTCACTCACACACACACAAACACACACAAACACAAACACACACATACACACACACACACACACGCTCTCTCTCTCCCACAGACACAGTCATAGACCCACACACACACACTCTCTCTCTCTCTCTCTCATCTCTCACAGCCTCACCACACACAACAGTCAGACACACACAGTCACAGACCACACACACCTCTCTCTCTCTCAACTCATTCACATCACAGACACACAACACTCTCCTCTCTCTCTCTCTCTCAACACACCGTCGTTTATCTGAAGCAACAGCTTGCCTGAATATGTTCATGGCATCTCAATCGTCTAATGTCCCGCTTGCGTGTTATTAAATAGCGTTTAACACAAGTACAACCTAGAAAAAGCAGCACTAAAGCCCAGAGCATCATGAAGCAGCAGCAGCACTGACAGAAAACCTCCCACATCTCACTCCTACTGAAGGACCAGACGAACATATCGCTGCAACAGACACTCGTGCTCAGGAACATCTGTGAAGCGACACATAATAACCCGTGTGCGTGTGTGTGTGTGAGTGTGAGACTGTGAGTGTGTGTCTGTGTGAGTGTGAGAGTGTGTGTGAGTGTGTGTGTGTTTGTGTGACTCTGTGAGAGTGTGTGTGTCTGCGTGTGTGTGTGAGTGTTGTCTGTGTGTGTGTGCGTGTGGAGTGAGTGTGTCTGTTTGTGTGTGCTGTGTCTTGTGTGTGTGCTCTGGATTGAGAGGGGTTGTGTGTGTGTGTTTGGGTGACTTCTGTGAGTGTGTGTGTGTGAGTGTGAAGTGAGTGAGTGAGTGAGTGAGTGAGTGAGTGTGTGTGTGTTGTGTGTGAGAGAGAGAGTGAGTGAGTGTGTGAGTGACTGGGTTTGGTGACTCTGTGTGATGTTTGTGTGTTTTTGTGTGACTCTGTGATGTGTGTGTTGTGTGAGAGAGAGAGGGAGTGCGTTAATGAGTGGTGTGTGTGTGAGAGAGAGGTGAGTGAGTGTGGATCGTGAGGGAGTGTGTGACTGTGAAGTGTTGTTGTGTGTGTGTGTGTGTGTGTGAGAGTGAGTGAGTGTGTTTTTTTTGGGGGGGGGGGGGGGGGGGGGTGGGTGTGTGTGTGTGTGTGTTCAGAGAAAGATTGCTTGAGTGTGTGAGTCTGTGTGTGTGTGTAGTGTGTGTGTGTGTGTGTGAGTGTGTGAGTGTGTGTGAGATAGAGAGAGAGAGAGATAGTGTGTGAGTGTGTGAGTGCACTGGGTGTGGTGATGCTGTACTGTGTGTTGTGACCTGTGTGAGTGTTTGTGTGTGTGTTTGTGTGTGAGAGCGAGAGTTAGTGAGTGAGTGATTGTGTTTGTGTCTGTGAATGTGTTTGTGAATGTGTTTGTGTGTGTTTGTGTGTGTGAGTGAGTGTGTCTGTGTGAGTGTCTGTCTGTCTGTCTGAGTGTCTGTCTGTCTGTCTGAGTGTCTGTGTGTCTCTGTGAGAGTGTGTGTGTGTGTCTGTGACTCGGTGAGTGAGAGTGTGTGTGTGTTTTCTCTGATAGTGGTGTGGTGTGTTTTGTGTGTGTGATCACACCGATTAAATGAACGGGGCCGCCAGTTCTTCTGCACGGAGCGAAATGCCTCTCCAACCGCGTGGATGCGAGCGTCTTACCTCTGCGATGCCTCGAAACGACCTCTGAAGACGCAAATCATCCCAGCAGCACGAATAAAACACGCGACGACATGTTCCTCTCAAGAACTGTTGTCATTCTGCTCTGGCGCGGCTTGCTTCGGCCCGTTCCGGTGTCAGGGACCTTCACTTCCGGTGTTTACCCCCCCGCCATCAGAGGAGCGAGATCCGAGATTCATAATAATACAAAAACTCATAATCTAATTTAAAACACATTATCATAACGCTAAATTAAATAATAAAAATATATAATGTTCAACAAATTGTTATTAGAAATCATGAAGCAAAAAAAGTTTCTGCATAAGTGCCTTTTTGGGTACTGATATAGTATTGTGCTACTATAGAATAGAAATGAATAATTTAATATTAAACTACAACAAATATAACTACATGAAACTGAATGAAAACAATAGATCAATAAAACCGGTAGGAAATAGGAAAGGTAAACCCTACTACAAATAATAGAATATTATAATAAAGAACAATATACATAAAAATAGCATGCAACCACAGATTATTAATATGAAACAGAACAATTATACATTTGTTTTATTTGGACTAAAGTAAAGCAAAGATAGATAAACAAAATAACAAACCATACGCAAATATAAGATATTTGATATTATATATAAAAATCATATATAGATATAAAATAAGATATTTTAGTTTAACAAATGTCTTTCTATCGTAATCCATCAAATATATTATCATAATCTTTGAAAAGGCTAAAATGAAAAACAAAACAAGGGTTTTAATAATAATAATAATAATTATGATTATTATTAAATTGTAATAAAAGTAAAATTATGCCCTATAAAGAAAATGCATAGATTATTATATAAGAATTAGCATATAAAGCAAATGACACCAGACCAGTCAAGCCATTTCTATTCCACTTCAGATTTAATAAGAACCAGTCAGAGTCATTAATTAAATACACAGTCATTCATCACTGCATATTAGTTTATCAATGCCTAATTTTACCCTGGCGCCCAAACCCAGTAATAGGCCGTTTTTCAAAATTTATACGTCATGAAAGCGGAATAAATAAGCTTTCCATTGATGTATGGTTTGTTAGGATAGGACAATATTTGGTCGAGATACAACTATTTGAAAATCTGGAATCTGAGGGTGCAAAAAAATCTAAATATTGAGAAAATCATCTTTAAAGTTGTCCAAATGAAGTTCTTAGCAATGCATATTACTAATCAAAAATTAAGTTTTAATATATTTAAGGTAGGAAAATTACAAAATATCTTCATGGAACATGATCTTTACTTAATATCCTAATGATTTTTGGCATAAAAGAAAAATTTATAATTTTGACCCATACAATGTTTTGTTGGCTATTGCTACAAATATACCCCAGCGACTCAAGACTGCTTTTGTGCTCCAGGGTCACATATTTCATTTAAAAATGTGTAGTAATGGATCAGTCCAGGCTGCAGTAGAAGTCCTGGTCTCTGCGGTGCTGCTGCACTGGCATGTCCCTCCGGACGTCCCGTAGTCTCTGCAGGTCAATCTGCACCAGTGTTAAACCCACATCTGAACCCCCACAGTCCCCGGTCACCTCACCCCACGGGTCCACAGCCAGCGCGTGTCCGAACGACGTCCGCTTCGCGTGATGAGCTCCGACCTGCGCCGCCGCCAGAACGAAACACTGCGTCTCGATGGCCCGCGCCCGCAGCAGCACCTGTCAGCAGAACAGCACTAGAGTGAAGGAGCGCTGGTTTCTGTGATAGTGGCTGTTTTACTCACGCAGCTCACAAAATATGAAGATTTCGTAGCTTTCGACAACCATTTGTAAGGTGAAGAAGTCCTGTATTATCCATTGAACACCAGAAAAACTGCCAAACCGACATGATTCCCGTCTACCTCTGAGCCAGATTACAACTATCCGTTCAATTCTCAGCTGATTTTCACAAGCACGACATTATCTTATGTCTAGTCCTGATTTCAAGGTTAGAATTATTGCCGGTGTCATTAAAACCAGATCTTCTGACATTTGACTGCTTTCGTTATTTTGATAAGTACATCGAAGCTGATAAAATAATCCAATTAGAAAACCCTTCATTCTTTGTTCAGATTTCATACCATTTCAGACATTTAACAAAGAAAAAGACTCAATTAGAACCATTCAGTGTTTTTTTTTTTTTTTGGTTGCATTGTGACAATATTTTCATGACAATTCAACATATTTAAACACCCAAATTACTGTATTTTGTTTTAAAATAATTTACAATAAAATTATCTTGCCATGCAAATAGCTATTAATAAATAAATAAAATACTCATTACTGTAATCCATAAAAAGTATTAATGAATTATTATTTAAATATCATGGTAGTATTTTCTGTATTTTTTTCCCTGCCTTTATTTAATTTGTGCTGATTTCAATAAAAATAAAATAAATAAAAATTGCATTATATTTTTCTAAAACAATCCCCTTAATGCTCCGCTGAGAATTAGGGGGTGGAGTGTGACTAAACAATTAAGACTATATTACAAACATTTTTTATTTAATTTTTTTGCAATATGTTCCTGACAATTAAATGTACTTGAAAATAAACTGTATGTGACGGACGTTTTTATTGATTTTTTTAACTTGGCATCATCAAATTAGGTAATTTTTTTTTTTTGGCAAATCAACATTTTGGTTTAATGAGCAGTAGGGCTGTCAAAATGGCTGAAAAACTAAATTCCATTTTTTTTTACTTAAATATGATCAAAATTCTAATTATATTCTAATTTAAAATGCATAATTTCAGTTAGGCTGAAGAAAAGCTTTTGGCTTTTCTCCTGAGTCCACAAGAGGGCGCATCGAGCAAAATAATACTAATGCACATTTATTCAAAGCATAAGATAACATGACTATCTGTGAAAAGTGCATAATGTTTAAAATAATGTTTATAAATCAATTATAATGAATTAAGTTGCTTAAACATTTTTCATTTAAAAACACGAGTTGCAGTGGGATGGGAAAAGCCCGCCATAAAGTCTCGATATATGTTTTTTAAAAGTTGAACTTGCATTAATTTTACATGGTTTTCTAAACATGCGGCTCTTTTGTGCGAGATGCGAGTGCAACACTGATAGATATCCCTCTAAAAAATGTGATAAATATGTGTTCTGTGTGAACAGCTTGGTTTGAGTTTTGAAATAAACAAGATCTTCTCCGCATTGATGTTCACTTTTTCCGCTATATTTGTAATGAACAACGCAGCAGCGCCGCATCTAGTGGCTTCAACTGGATATCCTAACAAAAACATTATAATGCAACGACACTTACATCCTCATCGCATCTCGTGCACCGCTGATAAGGCTGCCTCCTTAACGCACATCTAAAATTCAAATGCAACGTTTTTGCATTCGAACATGGATTTTTATTTTAAATTCGACGAATATTCAACATTCGACAGCCCTACTGTGCAGCGCGGTGTAACATGTTTTCACCTCCCAGTGTGCCGCTCCTGTGGCCACAGTGAAGGCTGATGGGTAAGTCAGGATCTCTGCTCCGTGTCTCCGCAGCGCTGCTGACAGCTCAGGAAAACGCAGATCATAGCAGACGCCAAGACCAACCTACAGTGAACACAACACCATGACAGCATTACAGTGCACCTTAATATCAAGCCTGAGAGTCACATGGCTGCTTGTGTTGTTGTTTAGAGCTGAAGCACCTTTCCGATGGGCGTCTGGACGGGAGGCACCAGTCGAGGTCCGGGGACGGTGAAAGCGCTTTCTTTCAGAGACACTGCTTTACTCGTCAGCTCCACATCAAACAAATGAGCCTTCCTGTACACAGACACCAGCTCACCTGAACACACACACAACACATGCTTCTGCGGACTGTGGCAGACAACCATCTCATACAAAACTCTGTTTAACAAAGAAAACACAGCCTATATTAGGATCATTCTTTTTTTGCATTATGAAAACATTTTTATGACAATTAAACATTTAAACATCTAAATTCTAATGACTGTATTTTCTTATATAAAATAATTAGATCTTGCAATGAAAACAGCTATCGATGCTGATAAAAATAAATAAATAAATTATTTAACTTTTTGAAATATCATAGATATCGAAATTAAATGCCATAAATATCAAAATATGAGTATTTTCTATATTTGAACATGACAGTATGTTCAGCCTTAAATCATGCTGGTTTTATTTATTTAAAAAAAATCTATGTATTACAGTATTTTTCTTTATATTTATAAAACATATGTATCATATTAATTAATCTGCTTTAATCACTTGAATCATCTGAGAATTATGAAAATTAAAGGCCTATGTTAGGACAATTTTTTGAAACATTTTTCCATGTGACAATATTGTCCCGACAATAAAGTCATTAATAGCTTAAATTACAATACTTAGACTCGACTTCCGCATTTTATTTTAAATTGGAAATAAATAATAAACACAATTAATCATTATATTTTCTGCATTACAGTAAAGTATAATATAAAATAGTTTAAATGTAAATACCATTGTAATTATTTTTCTATATTAAAGCAATCATATTCTGCTTTTATTTATACTGATTTGAATGATTTAAAAAGACAAATACTGACATTTCATACACATTTTTTTCAATCATTGTCTTATTAGTTTATACAATTAAAATTGAAAATACTGTAAATATCCATAGAGGTAATATTAAAACAAATATTGTCCTTATGATTTTATATATTAAAAATATATGTACTACAGTAAGAAATCACCTTATTAACCAACAGAAAATGACAAAAAAAATGCACATGTACAATTCACAGCTCAAAAATGACTCAGAATGAGACTATGTAACCATTGTCCATTGATGATAACATGGCTGTTATAAATGCTCCGTCTGTTTTCCAGTCGTGTCCTCTCTCATGAAACCCACCCAGAGACAGCCACAGGTCCAGCTTCCTTAAACACACACACACACACACACACACACACACACACACACAAACTCCTCCTGACAATCAGACGTCGTCAGTCGCTGTAGCAGTGCTCCGTATCGTACCTGGCCAGGTGTGAGTAACGGCTGATGATGTCCCCGTCCAGACTCTCGGACAGCTGCAGCGTCTCCTCTCGGTTTGAGCCGATGTAATCCAAGCCCTCTGGCAGGAACACCATACAGGCCCCGCCCTCTTTGGCCTGCTCCACCAATCGCGTGCAAGCGCTGAAGTTGGCCTCTTTGTCAGGGGTGGCGGTCATCTGACAAACAGCCGCCACAGGAAGTGATGACGATGACGACATCCTGCCAAACAAATGAAGAATGTGCCTATGTTTCTATGAGCAGGAGATCTGACAGTCATTTCAGAAAACTATCCTCAGATACGCACAGAAACTCAAAGCCGCCAAAATAAAAGTTTGTTTTAACAGTTTAATTACAACAGTGCAATAGAATCTACTTCTCAAAGTTACAATAATAATACAATTTATTAAAACGCACAGAAACGCAAAAGGTCTTCACTACAACCCGCCAAAATAAAAGTTTGGTTTAACTTGAAGAAATTATGACAGAAATATATTGCTATTGTAGAGTAGAAAGTACATCTCAACGTAATACGATTGATTAAATGTTATTTATTAAAACTATTTAAACTTGAAACTTAAAATATTTTTTTAAAGAATTTCACACAATTTCATAATTTTTCACCCATGTTTTAATTTAATCAGTAAACCTCTATTGTGCAGCACTGTGTTTGCCAAACAGATAAAAGGACTTGATCAAATTGCATTTTAAAAGATTAATTCAATTGTTAAAGTTCAATGCATTCATTTTTGTACCAGTACTTTGGATAATATATTTCTATTCATTTATGAAACACAGAATGCCCCAGAAAAAATATCAAAGAAATGCATCCATCTATTAGCTCACTATAAATAATATATATAATCTATATATATATATATATATATAAAAAATATATATATATATATATTATATATATATATATAAATTATAAAAACTAATAAAAGAAAAACACCAGAAAGGTCTTTTGATAATATATTTCTATTAATTTATAAAACCAGAAATCCAGAAAAATATTTAAAAATAAATGCCATATCTATAAACTCAGAAATATCCCAATTAAAAAATATTATATCAATAAATCAACCAAAAAAAATAAAAACAAAATAAAATAAAAAATAGTACATTAATTACAAAAACATAAAAAAGTTGTATTTTCTCGAGTCTGTTTTGACTGCCGAGGATCACAAGCGTGACCTTTAAATGAGTAACAAATGCATTATTTCTAGCTCAACCCCGGCGAGACTGTGTCACTGCGCCTTCATGCGGACACTAAAGAAACCCGCACTGCAGTCACCAGACTAGAACAGAAACAACACAGCATGCATGCAGAAACTCTACCTGATCGGTCTCAGTGCAGCAAGCAGACGCATCGACAGCCTGCCGAACTCAACTAACGTTACTCTCACAGACTGAACTTTGAGCCCATTGCAGCCACTGCCACGGCAATAACTAACCCTACAGCTGGCGCATTAAAAACACACGACGTAACTGACTCTACTCTCAGAATACGAAGGCGGGTTAAAGAACAACCCAGTCGTTTTGTGCTAAATTACAGTTTATGTTTGGCTAAATACGCGTGCAATCCAGATACGATAGTTCAGTGTGGGCGGGGCTTATATGTCAGGACGCTGCCTCTGATTGGACAGAACTTCGAGTCTAATTAATAATTCTTATATTTACCTACCTTGCATTTTCTACACAATGTTTATCACCAGTATCGCTATTGTAATCTATTAACCAGCAGCATTATTCAGGTTCAAATGATTATAATTGCAGAAACTGCGCCGAGACCGCGCTGTCACGTGTTACGCGTTACTTTTCTCAGCGCAGAGCAGGACGGACCAATCGCAGGAAAGTCGATGTGATTCGCTGGAAAAGGTGAGTTTATTTATCTATTTACTGCAAAACTACACGTCCATCTATGCATATAATCATAGAATTTAAAAAAATGTAATCGTTTCGAATAAATGTCATCAATAAGACTGAAACGTCCTTAAAATTTGAACGCTGTATGTACTTTCCGCGCCTCTTGTGGAACAGCAACTAACGTACTCTTCGCAAAAAGTAACATGTAAAAAAAAAAAAACTATCTATTTATCTATCTATCTATATATATATATAGATATATATCCTATATATAAATAAATAATTGGCAGGTGAAAATGGGAATTTTATGTGTGGTTTAAAAAAAAGTCGTACAGCACCTACGTTTCTGTTCTTAGCGAGCGGTAATTTCAGTCAGGAATGTCGCGGGCACGCCTATGTGGAACCGTGGGGGGTCCTGACTCGGCGCGGTGTGGTGTAGTTCATCATGGCGGCGAATAGCAGCAACAACACGAGCGGTAAAAGCGGCGGAAAGCAGCCCGCGCCGTCCGCCGAGCAGGTAACGGCGCATTGGGTTTATTACAGTAACACGCGAACACTTAATCTACGCGTCGCGACCGAACCAGAGCGCGTCTGCGATAAACAACAAAGCCGCGAGCGTCCGACGCCCCTCAGTGCTTAGTAATGGACGTGTTCGGGTGGCGTTGTAAAGCACGCGTGTTGGGCGTGTAGTGCGTAGACTGAGACGCGCCTGTGCTGCTTTATAGCTGCCATGCAATCTGCTGCAAGAGAGAGAAAAGACCGTGATTTCATAAATCTAGGTCTCCGCCCATTAGAAACTAGTCTCCATGAGGAAAGTGCATCGTCTGCACGGCTGTCGCTGTTCCTGCCATTCAACACTACACTACAGCACGGCACAGAAGAAACTAAGAGTGACAGTAACTGAGTCATTCAGGGGCATTGCTAACGACTTAATATTCAAAAATGAAGCTACCATAGATTTGAGGTGCATCTCATATCCTGCAATAAACCCTTTAACGTCAGTTTCAAATTTTTTATTTGATATATATAGATCTATATATATTAATATTATGTTGTTATATTAAATATGATTTTTATAAGTACCCTCTAAAAATAATTCAAGCAAGCCTCCCCCCATCAAGGGGACAAAGCTTATTCTAAATGCACCTGTATACTTGAACCTAATCATCTCACTGTTATTATTTTATTTTATTATTTGACAATTTACCGCCTTATTAATATGCATGCGCTGTTCATATGTGTGCTCGTGTTTGTGAATCAGGTGGTGGCTACTTTCCAGAGGATGCGACAGGAGCAGCGCAGTATGGCCTCGAAGGCTGCAGAGTTGGAGATGGAGATCAATGAACACAGGTGTGTTTAATCAGAGCGATGCACTGTGAAACCTTCCCTTCCTGCGTGGATGCTCTGCGGTGAATGGGTGCCGTCAGAACGAGAGTCCGAACAGCTGATAAAAACATATCCCACAAGTAATCCACACCACTCCAGTCCATCAGTTAATGCCTTGAGAAGTGAGAAATCCGCTCGTTCTGACGGCACCCATTCACTGCAGAGGATGCGATGCTGAGCAAGTGACGCAGTTTCTCCAAATCTGTTCTGATGAAGAAACGAAGGCACTGATATTTACACATTTACGCCGTTGTGTTTGAAAGGCTCTTGTTCTGATGCCCATCACTTCCTCTTCACAGCCTCGTCATAGACACGCTAAAGGAAGTCGACCCGACACGGAAGTGCTTTCGCTTAGTTGGCGGTGTGCTGGTGGAGAGGACCGTCAAAGAAGTTCTGCCTGCGTTGGAAAACAATAAAGAACAGGTGCGACTCTGCTGCGGGACTCGCACACCTTTGCTCGTCATAAACGATGCTTTATTACCGCTTCTCTCTTTCCAATCAGATCACGAAGATCGTGGAGTCGCTTAACTCACAGATGCAGGCGAAAGGGCGGGAGCTGACGGAGTACCGCGAGCGCTACAACATCCGATTGGTCGGCGAGGACGACAAACAGGGCAAAGCGGACGCCAGTCCAGCCAAAGAGAGCGAAGGAGGCTCGAAAGGCGGCGCCGGAGTGCTCGTCTCCTAGTGGATTTTTCTTTAAACGCTGGTTAGAATATTAGCGGAGAGACTGAGTTGGCATGTTTCTATTAAGTCTTACAGGTGCCAGTCATAAAACACGAAAGAGAGTGAAAGGCTCGGTTTTCATGCACGTTTTGTTAAGACACGGCTCACAACAACACCTTTCCTATCCGAACATTTACAGCCGTTCGCACTAGCCAGTGTGATTTCAACTAAATAGTTTTCCATTGTTTGCGTTTCAGTCCAGTATGTTACCAATAAACATGTTTCATGTCTGAACGGACTGCGTTAATTCACCATGCCCAGATAGCTTGTGAGGCTCGACTTTCACGTTCTTCTGCTTTGGGAAGACGTAATATTTAGTAATGGAGTGAAATGTCGTACGGTGGACCTCGTGACTGTTGACCGCGGCTCGACTCCATCGTTTATCATGTCACGACTGTACACCTGTCGGACAAAGCCTGTTTTTGTTTTTGTTTCTGTGGTTGTTTTGGTTATTGGATTAAAAATGCAAGATTGAGCGAGATCTGTTCACGGTGTCGCGTGTTTTGTTCGTCTCTAAAATCACACACTTGTTGGAGCAAAAAAAATAAAAAGGGTGTGCGTGTTGCTGTTCACCATCAGTTAGTAATTGTGTAAAATAAAATTATTATAATTACCAAATATTCATTTGATAATGACAAGTATGATATTAATTAGGGATGCACGATATATCGGCCACCATATCGGTATCGGCCGATAAATGCTCATTTTTTCTGTTATCGGTATCGGCCTGATAAGAAAATTTGGCCAATATCTTAAAAATCTTAAATGCATTATTTCCTTCAGAGACACTCCACTTTTGTGGAATTGTACGTTGTAATATTGTGTTTATTTGATGTGTATCTGATTTATCTCATATAGAATGCGTTTGGTTAAGTTAAAAGAGCGCTTCAGTTTACCGGTGATCGTCTTTAGCTCAGCGCACGCAGCTCAAACAGCAGTGCACAACATTAATAACTATGATTGGGAATGTTGTGTATATAACATTCTAATGAGAACATTATTATAATAAAACGTTGTGCATTCTTTGGGTTTAGTTGCTGTGTTTCAGCGCGTTGATATGGGAAGAGCGCATCCACAACAGGATCACACATTCTGACTATAGCACGCCATAACTGCGTCATTTTGTACATATATAAGTTGTAATATTATGTTTATGTTGTATTAATATTAATCTCAGGATGCATTTCCTTGAGTTAAATAAGCTGCCAGCAAAAGTTTCAGTTTACCATGTTCATTCAGCTCGTCAGCTTCAGCACGCGCAGCTCAACGACTGCTATTTAAAACAGTGATATTAATTTGTTACTTTTACAAAATCATTGATACATTATTAATAAAAACAACCACTTTTATTTTTCTCTTATTATTTTAATCAAAAATATGGTTTAGTAATTAAAATCATTTAATTATTGTCCGTGCAGAGGCTATTCCGTTTTATTGATCTATGGCGCATTCATTTTGATTCTTTACACGTGTAATGATGTCCAGTGACTTGTTTGCATTATTTATGCATTATTTTATTTATTTGTAAGACTTTATGACTAGATTTGGTAATGGGAGAGTAAAATTATTTTTTAAAACGTACACTGTTCAAACTAGGTTGCTTATGTTGAAGTGTTTGGGATGTGGTTTTTAATGTGAGACTTTTTTTTTGTAATCAGGCTCTCAAAAAGTTATATAAAAATTTGGATATAGATTTATCTGCCAACATATCGGTTATCGGCTTTCAAAAATAAAGAATAATCGGTTATCGGTATCGGCCAAAATTTTCATATCAGTGCATCCCTAATATTAATAAAGCTATAAGCCCCAAGAAGCTACAGTGAGTTAATAACAGCTAAAGGGGTTTTCATTGTGTGTAACGCCGCTTAGCTGTTATAAATTCACTGTAAACCATGGCTTCACGGGGCTTATTGCTTTTATAAAACGGTTACTTCCAATACAATTAATAATTATTTATGCATTTAGCAGACACTTTTATCAAAGTGACTTACAGTGCATTCAGGTTATACATTTTTTACCAGTAATATGTAGGACGGTTCACATGAAACAGAGCAACTAAAGTGTAATGATATTAATAAAACGGTATTCTTCCACCAAACAACGCAGCTCCTCAGAAACTGTTGTGGTTGTAACAAAGTGGTTACAGAGCAACACACAGAAGTAAACAAAGGTGTGTGTTTATAGAGTAATTTACAACAGCTTTGAACGCGGCTCAGCCAATCAGAATCAAGGACCGGAACGCTCCGTTTTATAATTTATTTTAAAACAGGGTTTTATTATTAAAATACGAATATATTTATTTTTATAGAGCTAATAATAATTTGCCACATTGTTTGAGATTAATATAACATTCATAATCTTTAAGTTTGAGGTTTATCGGTTTATTTATCAGTATCGTGAAGCATTGAGGTGTAAGCAAGGAAAAGCCAAAATAAATAAGTTAAGGATGTCCATTTGATGTCAATAATGTATGTAGTTTTTTTAATTTGTGTTTATTTTTATTTTTTTATTATTACTTACATTTTTCGACCTTATTGTTGTTGTTATGTTGTATCTGTCGGTGTGAGTTGTCACTAAGTAAAGCATAAAAAAAAATAAAAACAAGTTTGTTGACAGCATACGAAATTCCGCGAAAAAAACACGGCTTGCTTTACGGCAGCAACAAATGCACGTGTGCAGCCTATATTTACGACAATGAATTCCACACACTTAACTGTAGGGGGCTCCAAAGTCTGAAAAATACACTGTCATTGTATATTACAATGTCATGTTTAAAAAATAGTATTATTACTATATCATATTATTTAAAACCAAACATTAGTATAGTGCAAAAACTGCAGGACTCCTCTTTTTAACCAAGCTCAAATTTAAGTCAAAAACGATTTCCGACGAGGATGGGATTCGAACCCACGCGTGCAGAGCACAATGGATTAGCAGTCCATCGCCTTAACCACTCGGCCACCTCGTCTGATGCGCCTCTCTGATACGCGGTCCTTTTGACTCTGTTTCTCTCTCTGCGTGTTCACAGGCGTCTTTTCAATGCATGCATCCGAACATACAAGTCGCTTCCCGTTTAAACTGACCTGCACTACTTCATCTCGCTGCAATGCAGATCAATGCAATGCCTGCTGCATGCACGAGGGCTGCATAGCTAGACAGCTGGCTAACCCTAGCTGATCTGTGTGAGCAGCACTCTCTGAGAACGTTTCATTGACATTAAACAAAAGCCACCAGTAATTGTAATGCATTTCTTTAAAAAATGCTCCGTGTTTAAGGTGGTGCTCAGTGGCCTTCTCATTGTTGCACTGTTGCAGCTTCTATATCTGTCTTTCCTCTCAAAGTTGCACGGCAAACAGCAGCGCTACAAGTATTCGGAGCTCTTCGGCTCCAAAAAGACAGCAAACCAAGGAGAGAAGAACCCCAGGCGGGAACATCTCAGGTACTCTTTATCTACAGGTGGGATCTTCGATGGGAGTGGACAGTACCGCGTGTATAAAAACCTAATCAAAAGCGACTTCTCGACCAATCAGAAGCCAGGAGCGGGTCCAAGATGGCACCACCTGGCTTTGGCCACGCATACGACTATCAACAACCTTCACCATTTGAGCTCTTTGTTGGAGCGCTGGCAGAATCCTCTATCCGTCGCGATATTCGCCAACGGCCAAGATGTCAAGTTCGCCACGGCGTTCGTTTACGCCCTCAGCATTTTCTGCCCACAGGTTCAAGCATTGGTGGACTTCCATCTGGTTTGCCACTCAGGTGAAATGGCCAGTTTTCCAGACCAGGATCGAGAGCATTTTGCCGGTCTGGAGGAGATGGGCTGCTCCGGCATCTTCGCCAAGCTCGAATCCCACCGAGACAAGTATAAGAACTACGCCATCGGCAGCAATGTCTCGTACCCCAACAACCTTCTCCGCAACGTGGCCCGCAGCGGCACAGATGCGGCCTACATCCTGGTCATCGATATCGACATGATACCCAGTGCCAATCTGCACCACCAGTTCGTGACCATGCTGATGAGGCGCGAACCAGCCGCGGACGAGGTCCTCGTGCTTCCCATGTTCGAGATCAGGCACACTCATAAGATGCCCACGAACAAGTCGGAGCTGGTGCAGCTCTATCAGGTTGGCGAGGTGCGGCCGTTCTACGATGAACTTTGCCCTCGCTGTCAAGCTCCCACTAACTACTCACAGTGGGTCAACCTGGCCAGCAAGAGCTCTGGGCCGCTGGAGGTGGCGTACACCATAAACTGGGCCGATCCGTGGGAGCCTTTCTACATCGGTGCCCGAACGGTTTCTCTCTATGATGAGAACTTCAGGCAGTACGGCTTCAACCGCATCAGTCAGGTGAGTCAATGGAGAGGTGGACTCGAGCAGGAAGAATACACACAACTAAATTAGCCAAATAAAATAAAAAATCATCCAATATTTAATCATTTATTATATTTGAATAATGTGAATATATATTAATATATATATATAGCTATAATTGTATTAGTATGTAATATAAAATATAGATATTATACATTTCAAGTATTATTGCAAGCATATATATTCATGCAATAAAAATGTATATAGTAATCTTAAATATTTAAATATGTATAATATTTAGAATTACTCATTAAAGTAGTATTTTTAATGTTTGTATATCAAATAGTCAATAATGAATATTAAATAATATTAATATCCTAAACATATTATTCGATGTATTTCAGAAGGCGTATATGTCACAATAATAATTCATTATACTTTTAATATAAGTTTATTTTAATGCTTATGCTAATATTAATTATTATAAAGAGGTAATATTATTAATTATAGAAATTATAAAAACGATAACGATATATCGCGATATCTATTGAAGTGCACCGATTATCGGGGATCACGATAACGATATATCACGGTATCTATTTAAGTGCACCGATTATCGGGGGATCACGGTGACAATATATCACAATATCTATAGAAGTATTATAGGAGAAATTGTTCTATAGATGTCTATATATGGGAGTAGTTGTTAAAGATGTTTAGACGAGCCCTTCATAAAGCAAACAAAAAGCCCTGCAAATTAATAAAAGAACAGGTTATAAAGACACTTCATATTTAATAGTATTTGATGATTTGTTAATTGCATTTAATATATTGTAATTTCAATTAAACATTTTGCATTGGGTCTTTATTTATGCATAATTTGGCCTGAGTTTTTGTTGCATTTATGACCACGTTATGACCAGCAGGCATCACCAGCGTGTGGCGTTTTGAGTGATTCAAATCAGTGAATCATTTTGCGAAGCAAATGGTTCAATTGATTTAAAGCTTTTTTACCCCAAACTCGAATTATAGTGTCAGTCGAGTTTTGAAATAACTTCTTTCTGTGAACTGATGAGGCTTCTGTACAGTATTCTACACAGTGCTAAAGACTATGTCGATTAGCATTGCATTATAAATAAACATTATCCTTATGAAAAATGCCAGCGGTGACTTGAACACAGAAAAACCATATACTGTTGTAATCGTGTGTCAATTCTCTTCACGTTTCATCAGTCAAACATTTCTTTCTGCATTTTATTCAGCTACAGCGAAAGTCATTTGTTTTATTACTCCTATGAGTCTCCCTCGTGAACTTCCTGTGCAATGGCGCCCTCTGGTGTCGGGTATGAATGAAACAAATTACACGTGAGAGTTTAGCGCTGTGTACTTTTTGAAATATCATGGTTGTCGCTAATACCGGTTTATCATGACACCCCTAATTAACACGATAGCGAAATTTTGTTTTTTAAATAACACTATTATCGTCAATATCGGTATATGGCGACACCCCCAATGGCAACTGTGTTTCCCGCCGGCGATGGCCATTACTAACCGCATAATGCACCATGCCACACCAGAGATTGCCTTACTATTGGGAGATACGAGGGTCTGTATTACTTACTATTGGAGGAAGCGTAACGGTCAACTTGGATCACGTGTGCCTTAATAACCAATCACATTACAGCCTTGACGTCACTGAATTTGTGCGACACTCAATCGCTGTTTACGCCGTAAGCTGAATCCCACCTGTCACAAAAAGTCAGTGGCTTCTCTTATAAAACGTCATTTTTTTCAGTGTAAACTCTAAAAATAGTTCTGTCATGACAACTTTCGGAGGCATTGGCATGGTAATGTACATGACAGTGTTAATGTATTTGGTCTTGGCGGAATAGATCTGCTACACTGCTGCTGCTGCGGCAGACCAAGTACCGAGACTTGCTACTGCCAATACATCCACAACATGCTGCTGTGAGCATGTAAGAAATACTGCTGCTGCAAATATAACATACATGAAATAACCACCATATAGCATACATGAATCACCTCGTAGCAGATCTATACAGGTGGAGCTGGGGAAGGTGGAGGGTTTCTGAAGCAAGATGCAAAAAACTTTTTTTTTGCTACAGCAAGCACTAATCATATATTTGAATGTTGAGCACCGAGCTCATTGGCTACTGATACAGGAGAGAACCAATCAGCTGTGCCATGTGATAATGATGTCATTAGGTCAGACTGAGTTAGACCTATCGGACTGCGCCATCTAGAGTTTCATGCCAGAACTCTGTATTTAGGCTGTCGATTCATTAAATGATAAGCTGTTTTCTCTAAAAAGCTGTTTATTCAGCATTGTGAAGCCTCTCCTCCGTTGACATCCATTAATAAAAAACAACCTGGTTTCTTTTCCCACGTAGTGCGGAAGCGGTAGCATTAGCGTTATGCTTTTTTGGCTAAAGGTTGCCAGAATGGTCAAAGAGTGGTTTGAGGAAGATGAATTTCTGATAATGCTTTGGCCTCCAAATTCACCCAGTCAAACATTTGTGGTTTGACTTGGAAAAGCCAAGTGGATGCCACCTCGTCAAATCAATGCCTCGCCACATGGCCCCTTTTTTTGGGCCTACAGGTTAAGTAGGTGGTCATAATGTAATGGCTCATCAGTGTATATATGTATTCCAGAAATACTAATCAGTATTTTGGATAGTGTGAATGGAAAGTGGACTGAGATCTGGTGTGAACTGAGAAACTTCTCATGGTGCAAAATATTTATTTTCGTTATTCATTCATTTGCTTAGTTACCTTCTGACTGACTTCTCTCTTCTCTTTAGGCCTGTGAGCTTCACATCGCCGGTTACCGGTTCTCTGTGGTGAGCAATGCGTTTGTGGTGCACAAAGGGTTCAAGGTCCAGGGAGAGTTTCACAGCAGAAAGGACGAGGAGAACCGGAAGAAGACACTGGCAACGGAGAGGGACTGAATGTCAGTATTTAGACAAGCGGAAGGAATGTCCGTCCTGCTTTCATGAGAGAAACGGGGAAAGATGGGATGGGTAGGCAGCAGGGTGGTTGTCAGTCCATTGGGACGCCTGTGGGTGGGGGGAGGGCAGAGACACAGGCGTCAAAACGGGAAGGATGTTAGTAGTTGAGTGGGATGCGATGTCTTGATCGGGTTTTCATGCCCTGTTAAGGTATTGTTCACTCCCCCCCCAACTGAGGCAAGCCACACCGGTTGAAATGTACGATATTCGCAGACGTTTTAGGTAACGGAGGATGGCAGAACTGCTGTTGGTAGTTATGGTTGCAAGTTGAGAGGGCCAGGTTTGCTGAAAAGGGAGGGGAAAAACGCAAGGAATCAGGAGGGATGAAAGAGGCAGCACAGGCAGACATGTCCAGAGCAGAAAAGCGAAACAAGGGAGGAAAGCCCAGGGGCAAGGAGGGCGGCAGGGGGGGACGGGGAGAGGCAAAGGGGGGACAGAGGGGGAAGAGGGCGCGGGGGGAGCAGAAGAAAGGGGGGGGGAAGAAAAAGGGGGGGAAAACAGGGGGAAGAGAAAGGAAAAACCCAGCGGGAAACCGGAGAGAAGACAGGGAGGGGGAAGAAACCGCCGGAAGGGGGTGGAGAGAGGGGCGGCGGAAGGAGAGAAAAAAAAGCAGGGGAGAGGAAGGAAGGAAAAGAAGGAAGGGAAAGGAAAGAGAAAAGAAAAGAGAGAAAGGCAAAAAAGCAAAAAGAAGAGGGGGGGGAAAAGGGGGGGGGAGGGGAAAAAAAAGAAAAAAGCAAAAGCGAAAACGAACAAGGAAGAAAAAACAAGGGGGAAGCGGGAGGGGGGGAAGGAGGGAGAAAGGAAAGGGGGGGCAGCAAGAAGGAGAGAAGGACGAGGGAGGAGAAGGAAAAGGAGGAAGAAGAAAGGGAAGCGGGAGAGCAGGAGGGAAGAAAGAGAAGGGGGAGGGAGAAAAGAGAGGCGAGGAAAGAAGAAGAGAGGAGGGGAAAGCGAGGAAAGAGGAAGGCGAGAGGCACGGGAGCGAAGAAAGAAGAGAAGAGCACAAAGGCCGGAGGAAGGAAAAAAGGGAGGGGGGAAGGAAAAGAGAGGGGGGAAGAGGGGGAGGACAAGGAAGAAAAAGGAGAGAAGGAAGAAGGGAAAGGGAGGGCAGAGGAGAGAAGAACAAGCAGAGCGGAGTCAAGAAGGAACACGGGAAAAGATAGAGGTGGAACACGAAGGGGAGGAGAGAGAGGCAAGGGTGGGAAAAAAAGAACAACTCGAAAAGGGTGCAGGAAGAGGAGTGGCGAAGGAATGGTCAAGAGGGGGGGTGGGGGGGGGGTGGTGGGGGGGTGGGGGTGGGTGTGGGGTGGGGGGGGTGGGGGGTGGGGGGGTGGGGGGGGGGTGTGGGGGGGGTGGGGTGGGGGTGGGGGGTGGGGTTGGGGGGGGGGGGGGGGGTGGGGGGGGGAGGGGGGGGGTTGGGGGGGGGGGGGGGTGGGGGGGGTGTTTTGTGGGTGGGTTGTGGGGGGGGGTGGGGGTGGGGGGGTGGTTGGGGTGGGGAGGGGTGGGGGGGGGGGGTGGGGGGGGGGGGTTTGGGGGGGGGGGGGGGGTGTGGGGGGAGGGGGGTGGGGGGGGGGGGGTGTGGGGGGTTTTGGGGGGGGGGGGGGGGGTGGTGGGGGGTGTGTGGTTGAGGGCGTGGTGGGGGGGTTTGTGGTTTTGGGGGTTTTTGTGTGGTTGTGGGTGGGGGGTTGGGGGGGTTGGTTGGGTTTTTTGGGCCGGGGGTTTGGGGGTTTGGGGGGGGGGGTTTGGGTGTGGGGTTTTGGTTTTTTGGGGGGGGTGGGTTGCTTTGTGGGTGGGGGGGGGGTGTGGGGGGGTGTGGGTGTGTGTGGGTGTGAGGGTGTGTTGGGGGGAACGGTAGTTTTTTTTTTTTTTTTTTTTTTTTTTTTTTTTAATTTTTTTTTTTTTTTTTTTTTTTTTTCTTTTTTTTTTTTTTTTTTTGTTTTTTTTTTTTTTTTTTTTTTTTTTTTTTTTTTTTTTTTTTTTTTTTTTTTTTATTTTTTTTTTTTCTTTTTTTTTTTTTTTTTTTTTTTTTTTTTTTTTTTTTTTTTTTTTTTTTTTTTTTTTTTTTTTTTTTTTTTTTTTTTTTTTTTTTTTTTTTTTTTTTTTTTTTTTTTTTTTTTTTTTCCCTTTTTTTTTTTTTTTTTTTTTTTTTTTTTTTTTTATTTTTTTTTTTTTTTTTTTTTTTTTTTTTTTTTTTTTTTTTTTTTTTTTTTTTTTTTTTTTTTTTTTTTTTTTTTTTTTTTTTTTTTTTTTTTTTTTTTTTTTTTTTATTTTTTTTTTTTTTTTTTTTTTTTTTTTTTTTTTTTGTTTTTTTTTTTTTCTTTTTTTTTTTTTTTTTTTTTTTTTTTTGTTTTTTTTTTTTTTTTTTTTTTTTTTTTTTTTTTTTTTTTTTTTTTTTTTGTCTTTTTTTTTTTTTTTTTTTTTTTCTTTCGGGGGGTTGGGTCCGTGGCCCTCCTTTCTCGGGTTTTTTTTGGGGCTTTGGGACTTTTTGGTTATGTAACAGAGTGTACCCTCTATACTATCTTAAAAATAAAGGTGCTCACGATGCCATAGAAGAACCTTTTTGTCTAAATGGTTCCATAAAGAACTTTTAAAGTTGTCCAAATGAAGTTCTTAGCAATGCATATTACTAATCAAAAATTAAGTTTTAATATATTTACTGTAGGAAATTTACAAAATATCTTAATGGAACATGATCTGTACTTAATATCCTAGTGATTTTTGGCATAAAAAAAAAATCAATAATTTTGACACAATGTATTTTTAGCTATTGCTACAAACATACCCGTGCAACTTAAGACTGCTTTTGTGCTCCCGGGGGAGTCACCTATTTCTGGAATGCTTAATTTTAAGGACACTTTTGTTTATTTCTGAAGTAAAAGAGTTTAGGTACTTTGTTGATGTAAAATCTGGGTGCTAAAGCAAAAACCAGTTGGCAACCGTTGTTGTAGACCAAAGCCACAAAATAGGCAAATTGACAACAACAAAAGTTAAATTTTTCTATCAGTTGCATGTATTTTTTTATTTCATTAATAGAAGTTAATTGATAAATCAAATATTTTTGAAAGCATCCTCACTCAGCATTTTTACACAAGTGCCTAAAACTTTTAACAGTGCTGTAGCTTTGCAGGAGGTTTCTTGAAGCGTCTTTGAGGCTTTGCCACAGTTCTTCTGGATTGAGTCTGTTTGAGTTTGTTCTGTTTCTTCATGTAATCACAGACGGACTGGATGATGATGCTCAGATCAGATCTGTGTGTGCAGCACTGGCTGCTGTCAGACTCCTTGTGCAAACACAAATCTCACAGGATATTTACAATTAATGGCAAAATGAATGTTTGGAAATTGGTAAACTGAGAGTTTCTACTGACACACCATAACAAAAGATAGAAATACGGACTAAAACCATTTTTTGTGTAAAAATATTAATGGCCTAAGCAGTGTTTCCCAACACTGGTCCTGGAGGCACCCCCCTACACTGCACGTTTTGCATGTCTCCTTTCTCTGACACTCTAATTTCAGGTCTTGGAGTCTCTACTAATGAGATGATGACCTGAATCTGGTGTGTTTGATTAAGGAGACATGCAAAATGTGCAGTGTTGGGGTGCCTCCAGGACCAGGGTTGGGAGCCACTGGCCTAAGTATATGTGAGTTTATTAGTCTTTGAAGCCTACACTGATAAACGTCCGAGTGTCGTTGCAGAGGGGAACCAGTAGGGGGCGTGAAGTGTGAGTTTCATGTGTAACCGCGTCCAAACCCTCATGTTCCAGATCACCTGTGCGATGCATGTTAGTTGTGTTTTACCCGAAACTACTTGCATTACAGCGACTGAATTAGTGTCTGTGTGTCACAAGCTTTAGCTCTGATTAGATCAGTCTTGAGTCTGGCAGATTGGCACGTTTATGCACAACAGTAAGCCCGCGCTGAGGAGAGCGCAAACAAACTCTTTAGCTCAGTTGCTAAACGTGAATAAACAGCCACAGAACTAAACTATTCTAGATTATTTTGGCATCGTTCTTAATTACTCAATTCTTATTATAAAGACGCAAACGTAGCTGGAGAGACGAACTGCACTAAAGTGAAATACTGACACCAGCTGACGGGGAACGTTCTCTCAAAGTTATGTGGTCTTTATTAGGAAAATATCACTTATACATCGTTCATAGAATTTTTTTTTTCTGAAACAGTAGTTTTTTTTTTTTTTTAATGTTAGCTTACTGCTTGTTTCAGAACGTTCAGAGAACATCCAAAAGTATAATGTTCCCATAATTATGAAAATGATCAAATGGAATGTTCCTTTAAAGTTAATTTAAACTTATTTTAAAAAAATGGACGTTCTGAACGTTCATAGAACATTCAGACACAAAATTGTAATAACTTAATGGGAACGTTAGCAAAATGTTCTTAGAACATATTTTTGTTGGCTGGTAACAACAGTTCTAACATTCACAAATTACAATGTTTATGCTGATATCACAGTTCTTTTTGAAACTTTGCAAAGCATGATGGCATGTTTATATCATGTTGGAATTGCCGTAATTATGAGACAGTTTAGAAATTCTATTTGGAATGTTCACACTGTTTGGTCAGAAATATTTAGTTGCTATGGTAACACTCAGGATGCCCAAATGAATCTGAGTTCACCAGTGTTTTTTTCATGCTTTATTTCATATCAAATTGAAACCATTCTGCATTGTTAAGACTTTTAACAAGAATACAACTATAGGGCTATATGTATCCAGCTAACAGCGTTTGAAACTTTGGCTTCACAAGACATTAACTGATAGCTGGGAGTCTGACGGATTATTGTGATGTTTTTATCAGCTGCTTGGACTCTCTTTCTGACGGCACCCATTCACTGCAGAGCATCCATTGCTGAGCAAGTGATGAAATGCTACATTTCTCCATCTGAATAAACAAGCCTGAGGGTGAGAACATTTTCAGCAAATTTTCATTTCTGGATGAACCGTTCCTTTAATCCAAGACGTTTACAGAACAATTCACTGTTACTTAAACGTTGTCTCTGAAATATATACCGTCCTTCATCTCTGCTAGTACATTCCTGTATTGAGCCTCTTGTTGCAGAAGGCATGATGGGTGAGGGGTTGGTGTGGATAAGGCGTTTTATTAAGCAGGTTTGGTGAGGTAAAGTGGGGCTTATCCCAGCAGCTTTGGGGAGCAAGGCTTATTTGGGTCACAGAGCTTTATGACACAAGCAATTAGCAGCAGCGCTAGCAGGAGGGAGGCAGGCCTGAGATTAGCCGCCCTGAGCCGGGAGAGAAGGGCAGGCGCTCCCCGTGCGGCTCGGACAGCTGGGCCTCGTGAGGGGGTTTGGGCCCAGCATCTCCGTCCGGTTGACCGACTTGTTTCTCATCTCATGCAAGCAACTCACGAGTGTGAGAGCAGATTTTGTTACTGACTCCAGTAAACACAGATTGGGGCGAGAGGCTGATGCTGCTAGTTACAGAGCAGGCGAGTGTTGACTCTACAAAAATAAAGACTAGTGATCAGTTGCAACAAACCAGTTTTCTTAAATTAAGGGGATTGTTGCAACCAGCTGCAGATAATTTCTGATTGACTACAAATGGACTAGTCAGTAATTATTATAAATATTAAATTACCTCTATCTATCTATCCTATCTATCTATCTATCTATCTATCTCTCTATCTATCATCCATATAATAACCAAAATGTGTATCTATCTATCTATCATCTATCTATTATCTATCTATCTATCTATCTATCTATCTATCTATCTATCTATCTAACTATCTGTCCGTCCGTCCGTCCGTCTATCTATCTATCAATCTATCAATCTATCTATCTATCTATATCTGTCTGTCTCTGTCTATCATCTATGATCTTATAGGTCTTTGTCTATGCTATCTATCTATATATCTATCTATCTGTCTATCTATCTATCTATCTAACTATCTGTCCGTCCGTCCGTCCGTTATCTATCTATCGATTATCAATCTATCTATCTATCTATATCTGTCTGTACCCAGTCTGTCTACTCACCAACGCACATCTATCTATATCTGATTCTGTCTCTGTTATCTATATATTATCTACTATCTGTCGTCCTCGCTATCTATCTATCTAATCATCTAATTGTCGTCTTGTCTATCATCTATATAAACTGATCTGTCCGTCCGTCCGTGCCGTCATTCTATCTATTTATCTATCTATCTATCTATCTATCTATCTATCTCTATCTGTCTGTCTATCTATCAATCTATCTATATAACGATCTATCTATATTCAAATATATATAAACCCTAAAGTGTGAATCTAATCTATCTATCTATCTATCATCTATTCTATCTAGATTATCTATCTATCTATCTATCATCAATATATATAACCCTAAATTGTGTATTTATACTCTATCTATCTATCTATCTATCTATCTGTCTATCTGTCTGTCTGTCTGTCTGTCTGTCTGTCTGTCTATCTATCATCAAATATAGATAACCCTAAATTGTGTATTTATACTCTATCTATCTATCTATCTATCTGTCTGTCTGTCTGTCTGTCTATCTATCTATAATCAAATATATATAACCCTAAATTGTGTATTTATACTCTATCTGTCTGTCTGTCTCTGTCTGTCTATATATCTATAATCAAATATATGTAACAGTATCTATCTATCTATCTATCTACTGTATCTATCTGGCACCTCCCTCCCAGTTTGTTGATGTCGCACAACATCAGGTCCACACTACACATCTCACCTAATCAAAGGCAGCTCTGAGAGAAGGTAAGCTGTCTGTCATCAGTGGGGCAGTGAGACATGTGTGCTTGGATGCTTTGGCTGCCGGTGTTTTAAACCGATCCTGCTAATAGCATGTCCATGATCATGTGTAGGGCAGCTCTAATGAAAGACGACACTAAAACAGCAGGAGTGCCACAGCAGAGCAGTCCAGCAGCATTATAGCCTGCGCTTCATTGGAGTTTACACAAACACAGATGGACGCCCAGGTGCGCACTTCAGTACATGACGCAACGCTTACATGAAAACCCTTTGGATCAAGTGAATGAAGAATACGGTTTTAAATGCACATAGATTGATGCAGTTGTGTTAATGACAAGACTCACCATCATCTCTTTCTCTCACACACAGCACAAGCGACTGAGAAACGGACTGTTTCCTTTTTAAAAAACTATTTGTCTAATAAAACAATACTGTCAAGAAAAATAAATGTCTGGTAAAGAAATTGGTCTAAACAACATACTGTAGTCTTTTTTTAAAGTTACATTTATGTTTGTGCGTGAAAGAGAATGTTGCACTTTTTTTCTAGAGCTGAAATTTTGAGTTGAAGTTTGACAGCTGAAGGAAACCGCAGCAAGAGAACAGTGTTTAAAGTAAAATGATTCAGAAAAGGAGAATAAAAGCAGAGGAATGAGAGAGAGAGGAGGAAGCATCATCAGAATGATGTCACTGGCAGACAGATTTAGCATATTGTGAATGATTTTTGAATATTTTATTACTGTAAGTCAATGCAGATGTAGAACAGTATAAAACCAGGGGAAAACGTACACTTAACTCTTGTGCTGAACAGAATAAAATACTTTAACACAGTGCTGCATTCTGGACTCCTGATTGTAGACTATAACATTGTACCTTTTAAAGAACCATTTGTTTGCTGTTCTGCGATGGACAGGTGGGCGGGGCTTGTGAGCGGATCAGGGTGATGCTGGAAGTCACAGAGGCAGGCCTTAATGAGTATTAAAGTATTAGGTGAGAATAAGCCGTCAGGATGAGCCCTGCAGGATTCCTAAACAACTCCAGTAACACCTGTTATATCATAGAATCACAGCAGATTCAAATGATTTATTCCTGAGCTCCAATAAGTCCTGCCAACCAAAGCTGCTGTTATGATCAGATATCATAGAGGTCAAGAGAAGCCAATCATAACATATCTATCTATCTATCTATCTATCTATCTATCTATCTATCTATCTATCTATCTATCTATCTACTATATATCTATCTGATTTTTTATTTATCTGTCTGATTTTCTATCTATCTATCTATCTATCTATCTGTCTGTCTGTCTGTCTGTCTGTCTGTCTGTCTGTCTATCTATCTATCTATCTATCTATCTATCTATCTATCTATCTATCTGTCTGTCTGTCTGTCTGTCTATCTATCTATATCTGTCTGTCTGTCTGTCTGTCTATCTGTCTGTCTGTCTGTCTATGTCTGTCTATCTATGTCTGTATCTATCTATCTATCTGTCTGTCTATTTATATCTATCTATCTATATATCTATATATCTATACATATATCTGTCTGTATGTCTGTCTATATCTATCTATCTGTCTGTCTGTCTGTCTGTCTGTCGATTGTTGTCTATCTATCTGTCTGTCTGTATGTATGTCTATATCTATCTATCTATCTATCTATCTATCTATCTATCTATCTGTCTCGTCTGTCTGTCTGATCTATCTGTCTTGTCTATCTATCTATCTGTCTGTCGTATGTCTGTCTGTCTGTTTCTATCTATCTATCTATCTTTCTATTATCTATCTATCTATCTATCTATCTGTCTGTCGTCTGTATATCTATCTATCTAATCTATTCCACTATATCTGACTGCCGTTGTCTGTTGTCTGTGCTGTCTGTCTGTCTGTCTGTCTGTTGCTCTGTCTGTCTGTCTGTCTGTCTATCTATATATCTATCTATCTATATATCTGTCTGTCTGTCTGGATATTATTTAGCTATCTATGTCTGTACTGTCTGTCTGTCTGTATATCTACTCTGTCTGTCTGTCTGTCTGGCTGTATGTCTGTCGGTCTGTCTGTCTATCTATCTATCTATTAGCTATATCGACTGCCTGTCTGTCTTTCGTCTGTCTTCTATCTACTATCTTGTCTGTCGTCTTTCATCTATCTATATAGTCTATTTCTATCTATCTATCTATCTCTGTATAATCTATCTATCTATCTATCTATCTATCTAGTCTGTCTATATATCTATATATCTATCTATCTATATCTGCCTATCTATCTATCTATCTATCAGTCTATCTATCTATCTATCTATCTATATATCTATCTATTATAGCTGACTGCCTGCCTGGCTGTCTGTCTGTCTGTCTGTCTGTCTGTCTGTCTATCTATCATCTATCATCTGGTCTGTATGTCTGTTCTGTCTGCCTATTATCTATATATTATCTATCTTTCTGTCTATCTATCTTTCTGTCTGTCTGTGTCTATCTATCTATATCTGTCTGTCTGTCATCGTATCATATATGTCTGTCTGTCTAACTATCTATTATCCTATCTATCTGTCTGTGTTTTTGTATATCTATCTATCTATCTATCTAGCTTTGTGTGTCTGTCTGTCTGTCTGTCTGCCTATATGTCTGTCTATCTATATGTATGTCTGTCTGTCTGTCTATACTATCTATATCTGTAGGACTGTCTGTCTGCTATCTATCTATATGTGTATGTCTATCTATCTATCTATCTATACTCTGTCTGTCGGTCTATCTATTATTAGGTCTGTCTGTATATCTATCTATCTAATTCTATCTGTCTATCTTTCTGTCTGTCTGTCTATCAATCTATCCTGTCTGTCTATCTATCTATCTGTCTAGCCATCTGTCTATCTATATCTGTCTGTCTCTCTGTCTATCTATCTATCTATATCTGTCTGCCTGTCTGTCTGTCTATCTATCTATATATGTCTGTCTATCTATATATCTATCGATCTATATCTGTCTGTCTTCTATCTAGATCTGTTGGTCTATTATCTATCTATATGTGTCTGTCTATCTATCTATCTATACATGTCTGTCTGTCTATCTATCTATCATATATATATATACAATACATAAACAACTCAAGTCTAAGTTCCCACCATGATAGAAAAAAAACATGCATGTGTGTGTGTGTGTGTTTGTACTCTTCCTATTGCACTGATTGAAAAACAGTTTATCTTTTCTCCTCCACTCCACAACGGCACACGGGGAAGTTTATTTGTGTATTTTGTTGTGGAAGGGAGGAGGGGATACGGCAACAGTGTGGCATTGATTTGCAAACGAGTTTGTAATTAGCTGTTTGCAATAGGGTATAGTGTGTGTGTGTGTGTGTGTGTGTGTTTCACCCCTTAAGCACATTTTTGTGATTGTGTGTGGCTCTTGTCTTGGGTAAATGAGGTGCTCCATGATAAGCAGATAACACTAATTAGTTCTCCACCCATTTACTTGTTAAGTGTGTTTGTGTGGATTTCTAGGCCGAGGTAATACTCCATCCCACCCGCAGCTTCTGCCCGCTGGCCGTGTTAACAGCTCATTTCAGCAGAAGTATCCCAATTTAAGCCTAATTAATTATGCCAAGTGGGGCTCCATGGCAAAGACTGGAAATAATGTGAAGAGACACTTCATACATGAACTCGGCTTATCCGATCATAACTAAACAAAGACCAGATCATTAATAAGCATATTGTGCATACAATTAGCATTTGATTGCTTTTGTAATTGTTTAATCTGTCTGTATTCACAATCTGGTTGGTTTGCAGAAAAAACTAAAAATAATGACAGCTACAGCATTTTAATTTATGATAATTAACCTATTACCTTTTATTGATTTCACGCATTTGCACATTTGTAAGGTTTTGCATGTTAAATAATGTTTGGAAAAACATTCATTCAAACATTTAAAAACATTGTTTTAATTTATCATTTTATTTGATTATATTTAGTATTTTAATATGAAAAAAAGAATGACTTTTTATTGACATCAATTTAATATTTAAATATTTTTTAAGATTTGCATATTAAACCATTTAAAAAAAAACAATAACATTAACTTAAATATAATCAACCGTGGAATCAATAAAAAATCAGGACAATTAAATGTAATATATGTTTTTCATTTAATTTTTTATTTATTATTTTTTATTTATGTAAATGTAATATTTTAATGCTATTTAAAATATGACAAATGACAGCTACAGCATTATTAATTTATGATAATCCTTATAACTTTTAATTTATTAAAATTGATTTTTAAAATAAGTTTTACATTTTAAAGGGGTCATATGATGCGATTTCAAGTTTCTCTTTGGAGTGTTACAAGCTCTTGTAGCATAGATAAGATCCCTGATGTTGCAAAGACTAAGTCTCAAAACCAAAGAGATATTCTTTATCAAAAAAGTTAAGACTCTGCCACACCCCCCCAAAACGGCTCGTTCTAACACGCCCCCACATATCGACCTCACTATGTGGAAATATTAGCATAAAGCCACCCAAATGTGCACGCAAAGAAGAAGGTGTGGTTTTAGTAACCGCAGTTAGTGTTGAAGCAGGCATGTCAGGGAGACGCTGTGTGTTTAGGCGAAAGCAAAAGCACTTTATTTGGCCTTCCAGAAGTAGAGGCATTTAGGAATCTTAAGATCGCTTACAACAGAACAGCAATGCCATTTTATGGACGACCGTTCGTGAACCTAGGAGAGGAGGTAATTATGACTTTGCTATGACAATTTTTTTTTTTTGGCGGGGCCTTTTCTGAATCAGCTACTGTTTTGTTATTAGTTAAGTATTTGCTATTGACTGTTCAAATGCGGTGAGTTTAGTTTTGGCATCGGGTGTGGTGATGTGGCACGATGTGGTGAGGAGAGAGAGAGAACGAGAGCGAGATGGAGACGAGAAGGGGAAGAGAGACCGATCTAGGGAGAGAGAGAGAGAGAGGGGTAACTCCAGTGGAGTCAGCTGTCTTTACCGTGGCTTGTGTACTGCAAACACATACCAGCTTAATCACTGTGTCTGTCACACGACTCCCCTTTCGGGCTCTGTCTTTACATTTACATTTATTTTGAAAGATGAAGCTTTGCGATTATGGTAAGGGGTGTTACATCTCCGACACGTGCTTGTGGTGTTCGGCAAATCACAATCCACTGGGTCAGCTGGCCAATCAGAGCAAATGCGCTTGTCGGAAGGAGGGACTTTGTAGAAAACTACGTGTTTGAGAGAGGCAGGGCATAGAGAACCTACAATAATGTACAGTATTTGAAAAATAATGTGTTTTTTGAACAAAAAAAAGCATGTCAACATATTCTGTTACAAATACACAAAATAATGATCTTTAAAAAAGCATCCTATGACCCCTTTAAAAACCTCTTGTGAAAAAACAATAATATAATCTAAATCACTTTAGGAACTTTAAAAATGAATTAAAACCAATTAATTTAAAATGTCCAAACAGCCATTTAATGTTTTACTTTTCTTTTAATTTAATTTAAATTATAGTTTTATATTATTTAATGTTTTGAATATTTAACAACATTTTAAAAAACAATAACATGAAACGTCACACTGAAAACACTACAAATTGAATAACAAAGGTTTTATAAAAAAGTGATCATAGAACCTTGGAATTAATTAAAGTTTTAGAGGACAATTAAATTAAAAAACTGTTCAAATCAGCCATAATGCTTTGCAGTTTAAAGGAGAAATGAAAACCACAGAAATTTTGGATTAAAAGCCAATTAAGAAAGTGTTTTACTCTGATCTGCTCCAGAATCATTAAATGTCTGAAGTATCGATCCCTAGGCAAGGAAGTGACACACACACACACACACAAAACACACACCAACACAAACACACAAACACACACACACAGCCATCCCATATCACTTATGATTCATCCTCTTGTAGAAGCTTGGGAAGGGTTAAGCAGATTTGGAGTCAGTCTGTTCTCAAAGTGTTAAAACAGATTGGATATGTTTGCGTGCTGTGTGTGTGTGTGATATGTCTGATGTGTGTGTGTGTGTTAACAGCAGTGTCTGAGAGTCAGATTAATAGAGAAAATGATCTTCACTGAGCATTTCTCCCCTTCTTTTGTTGTTAATTTGCTCACTTTGTTTAAATTTCATTAAATTTTGGTTTTAGTTTCTTATTTAGAGTATCATTTAATAATAATAATAATAATTAATATAATATATAAGATATAATGTAAAACATTTGATAAATCACTAGCATTAATTTATTTTTACCGGTGTGTATATAATATAGATATAATAGATCAGTAATACTTTTTACTGCTGGAAAAAACTATATAGTACTTTTTAGTAATAATAGGACTTTTTAGTATTCTCATTTAAGTATTATTAAAATAGATGATTATTAAAGTCGTCTATGAGTGCATTAGTGGTGATGAATGGTGATTTATCACAGGTAACAGATGTTAATGGAATAACAAAGGCTTTTGTGCTTCATGACAGCAAACAAACATAACTTTCAGGATACACAAATCCCTTCATATAATGACAGATCAGTGTAGATCTAGACAGATCAGATAAAAGCCTCCAAATCTCGACCTTCACCTGACTGCAACCTTTATTGACCAGTCCGTGTGAAGATTTAACATCATTTGCCCCCAAAGCACGATTAAGACTCCTTTTAAGCCATATGCAGTCTGCAGCCGCTCAGTCAGACACAATACTGTGAGCTCGTCCAGAACTAAAAGATTTCAGCACCCAATGTTTCTTTTGAAGATTCCAATTAGAACATGAAACATAATAAAATCCATTCTGATGTGAACTTTAAAAACCCAGAAGGGTCATTCCACAAATCTAGAACTAAAAAAGTGATTTAAAACTAATTTGAAAGACATTAAACATCCTATCAGACAAAGAGTGTTAAAAATGCATCAATTCAATTACTATATTTAAAAAGGTTCATGTATGTTGACTGTAAAAAATATACCATAAAAATATAAAATAAAGAAGATTCTGTCTATATTCCTATTTTTCAGGTCTGTGTCTCTAATAATGATTCTGATTTTGTATCACCTAATACAGAAGAATAATGTATTTGCTAGTTTAGTTGCACATCCATCAAACTTTATTTATTTATTTATTATTATATTATGTTTTATGATATGGTCTGTTGCATCCCTGACCCCTATTTGCTCTTGTTGGATGTGTTTTTTTATTTTGAAACAAAAAAATAATCAAAGAATTATGTTATTATATGTATTTTTAATTAGTATTATATACATCATTGTATAAAGGTGGCTATTGTGATGGTAACAGGTTTATGTCTTTTTAATAAATTATGTTCACTAAAATATTTTTTACATTTATGTTTTTTAAACAAATTTTATGACATTATTTTGTTGTGTGCGTTTGTGTGCGGGTGTGGTGTGGGTGTGGTGTATATATATATATATATATACATATGTCAAATCGTCATTTAGAACCAGACGGTGTCCATTTAGTGTCAGACGGTCACTAACAGTCGTTTCACAACACATCTAATCAGCCTCAGCCAGGCATATTTCAACAATAAGGGTATAGTTGCCCATTTGTTTAACCATTTGTTGACAGATGCTTATGCTAAACCGGATTAATAGTAAAATTGTCTTGTGCCGGACTGATTAATGGCCAGCAGATCTCGAGAGGGGATATTATTGTAATAAGGTGGCCTAAGGTGGTGTTGGGCATGAGGCGCTCAGAGCTGCTCCAGGGTCACAGAGGAGACGGTAGAACCGCGTCCAGATTAATTAAGGAGGTATTAGTCAGTCGGGATTGTGGTGAATTCTGAAGCGATTTAGGCAACATGCATCTCAAAACGTCTCCTCGGACCGGCATGTGATCGTGATTTCCACGGCCTAAGCACCTCGCTCCGATCAAATCCCAATTAAAGACAGTACCACAACACCACAGGCCTCTGGTCCATTTACCTTCTGACTGCATGAGCCCATGCGAACAGCACCTGATCAACTCAAACCGCATACACACGAAAAAAATAATTCTGAACAGGCCACAAATGGTTAGTGCATCTTTCCGTCCTACAAGGCTTCTCCCTGCCGCCCCCCCCCAAACCGAACTGCCTACCCCTCCCCTGTCAGACCTGCTCACCTCTTCAGAGCGCCTTGTGACCCTCTCCATCCCCCGTCGCTCCCCCCTTTCCCACAACTTTGGGCCCTTTTTCTCAACTCCAGTTTTGGCATAGTACAGAGTGTTTTGGTTGTGCCTAATATTTGTAATTATTTGAATTTTTTAATTATGTTTTTACTCCTTTTACCCACCCCGGCCGCGGCACGCTTACACCTGCTGCTTGCTCGCAAGTCTTCCCTCTTTCTTTCCTCTCCTTCTCTGATCTACGTCAACCTCCTTTTCCTCTTTCCCCTGTTCTCTTTCCCCACCATCCCTTTAGTTTATTATTATAATTGGTCTCTTCTTCTTTTAGCTAGTAAGTGCCTGTCGTTTGTGGCTCGGCCCGCCCGCCCCAGCTAGATCGACAGCACACCACCGCTTCCCACCCAGTTGGGACCCTGTACACATTGGGAATCACCCCAGCCTGCATGATGTGGCAGTTTCAAAATTTCATATTTATTCCGAATACCCCCAGGGACATATCAAATGTTTCCCCTGCGACACTTTAGCCTTTAAGGGCACATCAGTGATTTACATTCATGGCCTCAACACATCTCCACGTGGGACAAGGCCGTTTCCCATGTGTGGATCCCCGCTTCTGTTTCCCCCGTCTGCCCCCGTCTGGGGACTGAGGAGCAAGTTTGCTCAAGTTTTAGGAATAGGAAGTTGTTTCTCATTACTTGTACACTAATACATTGCTTCTAGTCTGCCTCAAAGGTCTTAGGCTCTTCTTTGTGAAGAAAGAAAGTCAGGGACCTATGATGCGACACACACACCACATCGACTCCCATGCTGCGCTCTCACACATGGGTGACAAGATCTGGACTGACACAGGCCACAGCAACGAGACCATATTCAAGTCCCCGCTGACCCGACCTTCATCATCCTCACAAAGCCATGATGTCCGTAATTGACATGCACCAGTATGGCGCCCGGAGTGGCATTGTCATGTGGAAAAAGCGAGCGTCTTCCCCCCCTGCCCAAAAGAGACGAAGTCCGGGATGGGAGACTACTGTCCCTTCTAGACCCTTGGATATACCTTTCAGCATTGATTGTGCCTTTCCAGATGTGTAAGCTGCCTGTGCCACACGCACTCATGCAACACCATACCATCAGAGATGCAGGCTTCTGACCTGAGCGCTGATAACAACTTGGGTTGTCTGTCCTCTTTAGTCCGGATGACATGGAGTCCCAGTTTTCCAAAAAGAACTTCAAATTTTGATTCTGACCACAGAACAGTTTTCCACTTTGCCACAGTCCATTTTAAATGAGCCTTGGCCCAGAGAAAACGCCTGCGCTTCTGGATCATGTTTAGATATGGCTTCTTTTTTGACCTATAGAGTTATAGCCGGCAACGGCGAATGGCACGGTGGACTGTGTTCACGACAATGTTTTCTGGAAGTATTCCTGAGACCATGTTGTGATTTCCATTACAGTAGAATTCCTGTATGTGATGCAGTGCCGTCAAAGGCCCCGAAGATCACGGGCATCCAGTATGACTTTCCGGCCTTGACCCTTACGCACAGAAATTTGTTCCAGATTCTCTGAATCTTTGGAAGATATTATGCACTGTAGATGATGATAACTTCAAACTCTTTGCAATTTTTCTCTGTGAAACTCCTTTCTGATATTGCTCAACTATTTTTCGCCGCAGCATTGGGGGAATTGGTGATCCTCTGCCCATCTTGACTTCTGAGAGACACTGACACTCTGAGAGGCTCTTTTTATACCCAATCATGATGCCAATTGACCTAATAAGTTGCAAAATGGTCCTCCAGCTGTTCCTTATATGTAAAATTTAACTTTTCCGGCCTCTTATTGCAACCTGACCCAACTTTTTTGGAATGTGTAGCTCTCATGAAATCCAAAATGAACCAATATTTGGCATGACATTTCAAAATGTCTCACTTCAACATTTGATATGTTATCTATATTCTATTGTGAATAACATTTAAGTTTATGAGATTTGTAAATTATTCCATTCTTTTTTTAATCACAATTTGTACAGTGTCCCAACTTTTTGGAATTGGGTTTGTACATAGTATATAGATATTAGACAGACAGCCAGACAGAGAGACAGACAGACAGACAGGACAGACGCGATAGATAGATAGATAGATAGATAGGATAGACAGACAGACAGACAGACACAAACACAGACAGACAGACAGACAGATAGATATAGATAGATAGATAGATAGAAAGAACAACAGAACGATAGATAGATAGACAGACAGACAGCAGACAGACAGACAGACAGGACCGACGGACAGCAAGAGCATAGAATAGATAGACAGACAGACAGACAGACAGACGAGACAGACCCGACAGACACGCATAGATAGATAGACAGGACAGACAGGGACAGACAGACATAGATAAGATAGATAGACAAGAAGTCAGACATAGATAGATAGTCAGATAGACAGAACAGAGAAGTAGAGAGATAGATAGATAGATAGACAGACGACAGACATAGATAGATAGATAGATAGATCGATTAAGATGACAGACAGACAGACAGGACAGGACATAGATAGATGACAGACAGTCAGACATAGAAGATAGTAGATAGACAGACAGAGATAGATACGATAGATTAGATAGATAGATAGATAGATAGATTAATAGATAGATAGATAGATAGATAGATAGATAGATAGACAAGACAGACAGAAGACAGACAGACAGACAGACATAGATTGATGACAGACAGACAGACAGACAGACATAGATATATAGATAGATAGATAGATATATATAGATTGATGATAGATAGATAGATAGAAATAGTAAGATAATAGATAGATAGATAGATAGACAGACAGACAGACAGACAGATATTGATAGATAGACAGACAGACAGACAGTCAGACATAGATAGATAGATAGATAGACAGACAGACAGACAGACAGAACCAGACAGACAGACAGACAGACAGACAGACAGACAGTCAGTACATAGATAAGATAGATAGACAGACAGACAGACAGACAGACAGACAGTCAGACATAGATAGATAGATAGACAGCCAGACAGACAGACAGACAGAAAGACACAGACAGACAGACATAGATAGATAGATAGATAGGTTTATAGATAGATAGATAGATAGATATGATAGACAGACAGACAGACAGACATATCTAGATATAGATAGATAGATCGAAGATAGACAGACAGCCAGTCAGACAGCCAGAGATAGATATAGTAGATAGATAGATAGATAGATAGATAGATCGATCGATAGATAGATAGATAGACAGCAGCCAGTCAGACAGACAGAGATAGATATAGATAGATAGATAGATAGACAGACAGACAGACAGACAGACAGACAGACAGACAGACAGACATAGATAGAGAGATAGATAGATAGATAGATAGATAGATGACAGACAGAAAGACAGACAGACAGACAGATAGATATAGATAGATAGATAGATAGGTGTTAAATAGATGGATAGACAGACAGACAGACGAATAGATAGATAGATAGACAGACAGACCGACAGACAGACAGGATAGATAGATGATAGCTGAGACAGAATATAAAGCTTATAGTTGATTTTTGTACTTTATAATAATTTAATTATTATAGATTAAACTTGTTATTTTTAAAGAAAAAATGCATGCGTCATGTGTACAATTTACAAAATGACCAAAATTCACTTGCTTCAGTGCCATTGTATCTTTATACGAGCAGAAAATTCTAACATAGATAAGACTTGAGTTAAATGTGTCAAACTTTCAAGTAATTAGATGTGAATAGTGCAATTAAGAACAGTAAGGTGCATCAATTTGAAAGGTTTCATAATCTATTTAACCTTATACTGATGCCATTTCATCACTAATATACTTAAAATATAAGGAGCAGAGTGGGGTTTGCAGCGATGCCATAGAACCATTTTTGATTCCCCAAAGAACTTTTCAGCAAACAGTTCTTAAAATAACCATTTTTTTTTCTTAGTGTGAAGAACATTTAATAATCTAAAGAACCTTTTGTGGAATGGAAAAGTTCCATGGATGTTCATGGAACCATCAACACCAACAAAATACCTTCTTTTGTCAGGGTTCTGTCACTTCGGTCTAGGGTAATTCATGGTTTTGTGACAGAGCCCTGACACTCGCGTAATGTCATTGTTTTCATGTGAGCGTGCGGCCTCGAGTGTGCTCGAGCCGTGCGCTCTCGTCTGCGTGTACTGTTTCATGTCGGAGCGTGGTGTTCAGATCCCGGCACCCATGTCTTGAGTTTCGGTTTCGTGTCAGGGTCCGGACACTCACGCTCCATGTTCTGTCTTGTTGTGGGAGCATGCGGTCTCGAGTTCGCTCGGCAGTGCGCTCTTCTGTCCACGTGTTGTGTTTTGTGAAGCACGCGGTTTGTGTTCAGCCGCGTGCTTTTCTTGTTGTCTTGTGTGAACACGCGGCTTATGAGTTTTCTCATTAGCTGCGTGTTCGTGTCTCCTGTTCTAGCACATGGCTTGTGATTTGTTTTGCTGGCCATGTGCTTGTGTTTTGTTTTGTGTGAGCACATGGCTTTTTGTCTTTGATTCGGTGTGCCATGTGCTCATGTCAATTGTCTTGACCCCTCCCATCTTGTTACCTGATTATTAGTTAAATTGCCCCACATGTGGTCCCTCATTACCCTCATTTGCTCTCCATTTATTCTCCCTGTGTTTGCAGTCCTGCGTCAGTTCGTGTCGTTATTTCCCCCTGGATGTCTTGTCATCCTGGAGTGTCCAGATCCTGCCTTGCCTTGCCTTGCCTTGTCTTGCCTTGCCTTGCCAGCCTGTTTTTCCCCCTCGGGGTAGTTTTTGTTGCTGTTTTGTTTATTTTTATTGTCATTAAAAGCCATTTTCTGCAATACTGAGTCCTCGCTCCCATCCTCTACCCAAGATCGTGACAGTACGAACGGACCAAATGAGGACTCAGCGGAAGAATGGTTTGCGCCATCCACCAGCCTCCACTCTCTCCAGCCCCCACTACCAGCGCATGCTCCAATTCAGGACCTTGAGCTCCCTCCGTCAACAGGGGGCTGACGTTAGGAGTTTTGCCCTGGAGTTCAGCGGTGCGGCAGAGGGGTTGGGGTTTAATCATGCGGCCCTCAAGGACCTCTTTAATTACGCCCTGGATGAGCCCCTCAACTGGTGGAGGATGAGAGGGCTGGATCACCTGTCTTTCGAGGGGTTCATCGAATTCCTAGCCCGACAGGAGAATCCTCTGGCTGAAGAGGCTGTAGCGCACCCAGAGACGGCCGAAGAGGCTGCAGCACCCCCAACGTCTGCTGAGGAATCTGCAGCGCCCCCAGAGGTGGCCGATGAGGTGGCAGTGCCCCGCTCTCGGAGACGGAGGAGGAATGGGTACGCCTCACCACCCCTAGAGGCAGCTGAAGAGGCTGATTGCTGCGTGCCATTAGAGGTGGTGATGAGGCTGACAGGCTCAAGTGTGGCGCCGAGGAGGACCGCAGTGCCCCCGGGTGTGTCTGATGAGGCTGCAGCGGCCCCGGAAGCGGCCGAAGAAGCTGCAGCGCCCCCAGTGATGGCCGGAGAAGCTGCAGCGGTCCCAGTGACGGCCGAAGAGGCGGCTGCGCCCCAAGAGGTGGCCGATGAAGTGGCAGTGCCCCGCTCTCGGAGGCGGAGGAGGAGGAGGAGAAGGGCTTCCTCCATCCCACATGGCCTGGAGGCCGTCCCAGACCCTTCCAGGCTCCTTGCCCTGCCGGCGCCGCCCGGGTTCCTTGCCCTGCCGGCCCCGCCCGGGCTCCTGGCCCTGCCGGCCCCGCCCAGGCTCCTTGCCCTGCCGGCACCGCCCGGGCTCCTTGCCCTGCCGGCCCAGCCCAAGCTCCTTGCCCCGCCCAGGCCCCTTGCCCTGCCGGCCCCGCCCAAGCTCCTTGCCCTGCCGGCCCCGCCTAGGCTCCTTGCCCTGCCGGCCCCGCCCGGGCTCTTTGCCCTGCCGGCCCCTCCCGGGCTCCTTGCCCTGCCGGTCCCGCCCAAGCTCCTTGCCCTGCCGGCACCACCCAAGCACCTTGCCCTGATGCCGGCCCCGCCCAAGCACCTTGCCCTGCCGGCCCCGCCCAAGCTCCTTGCCCCGCCCGGGCTCCTTGCCCCGCCCAGGCTCCTTGCCCTGCCCGCCCAAGCTCCTTGCCCTGCCGGCGCCGCTCGGGTTCCTTGCCCTGCCGGCCCCGCCCAAGCTCCTTGCCCTGCCAGCCCCGCCCAAGCTCCTTGCCCTGCCCAAGCTCCTTGCCCCGCCCAAGCTCCTTGCCCTGCCGGCCCAGCCCAGGCTCCTTGCCCTGCCGGCCCCGCCCTGGTGGCCTACGGGGTTTTTGTTAGGCCGGAGCCTCCCTGGTCTGTTTCTCCGGTCCCGCCCTGGCTCCCCCAGATTTCTGGTCTGCCTGAGCCTCCCTGGCTCAACCCTTCCGCCCCTCCCTGGTTCCTGTAGGCGGAGCCTCCCGGTATGTCCTCGGTCCAGCCCTGGCCCCCCAGATCCTGGTTGACTGAGCCTCCCGGGCCTCACCTCCCGCACCTCCCTGGTCCTGTAATGAATTTTCTGGGTGGTAATGTGGCACCTGGTTGGCTCCTCCTCCCTCCCTCCCCTCTTTGTCCCAGTGTTTAGAGTTTTCCCGTCTTGTGTTGCCTGTTATGTAGCGGCCTTGTGTTGTCATGTTTGTTCTGTCACGTTCCTGTCTTGTTTTTGTTGTGTCTCATTAGGGACGCCAGGTGGCGTCCCTTTTGAGTGGGGCTAGTGTCAGGGTTCTGTCACTTAGGTCTAGTGTAATTCATGGTTTTGTGAAAGAGCCCTAACACTCCCGTCGTGTCGTTGTTTTCATGTGAGCACGTGGCTTCGAGAGTGCTCGAGCCGTGCACTCTCATCTGCGTGTACTGTTTCATGTTGAAGCGTGGTGTTCAGATCCCGGCACTCACGTCTTGAGTTTCGGTTTCGTGTCGGGATCCGGACACTCGCGCTCCATGTTCTGACTGTTGTGGGAGCGTGCGGTCTCGAGATCGCCCGGCCGTGCGCTCTTCTGTCCAAGTGTATTGTGTTTTGTGAAGCACGCGGTTTGTTCAGCCGCGTGCTTTTCTTGTTGGCTTGTGTGAACACGCGGCTTATGAGTTTTCTCATTAACTGCGTGTTCGTGTCTCTTGTTCTAGCACATGGCTTGTGATCTGTTTTGCTGGCCATGTGCTTGTGTTTTGTTTTGTGTGAGCACATGACTTTTTGTCTTTGATTCGGTGTGCCATGAGCTCATGTCAATTGTCTTGACCCCTCACATCTTGTTACCTGATTATTAGTTAATTTGCCCCACATGTGCTCCCTCGTTACCTCATTTGCTCTCCATTTATTCTCCCTGTGTTTGCAGTCCTGCGTCAGTTCGTCATCGTCTCTCCCTGGATGGGTCGTGTCGTCAATCCTGGATGTGTTCCAGATCCTGCCTTGCCTTGCCTTGTCTTGCCTTGCCTTGCCTTGCCAGCCTGTTTCTCCCCCACGGGGTAGTTTTTGTTTCTGTTTTGTTTATTTTTATTATCAATAAAAGCCCTTTCTCTGGAGTACTGAGTCCTCGCTCCATCCTCTACCAGGAAAAACTGAATACTTTTTCCAAGAGTGTAGTTAACATTGTGTTAATAATATCACTACAAACTCACATCACTGAGTACTGCGTCTTATTCACAGATCAAACTCTATCATGTGCTCAGGGGCAGAGCTACTGAAGCTTGCCTCGCACTCACAACTGCAGCTTTTGTGTCTTTTTCTTGACAAGAAATGCGTTTAAGACGCGGAACCGCCGTATCTCTTTACGACCACATCAAACTGAGACTTTTCAACTTCACTTCAGCGCCAGGCGCGAGCCAAACGAGCGGCAGAAAAGCTAAAGCGTGCCAAATGAGCTTCCAGTAGTAAAAAACAGCGGAAATACAGGTCTGATGAGTGTTGTCAGGCCATATGTCAGGAAAACTTGAAAAAAACAAAACGCACTTTCCTGTCCCAGCTGTTTTACTGTGCTCACGGCGCACACTCTTCAACTGTACACGAATATGCGGCACATCATAAATAAAGCGCGCAAGAAGCTACACTGTAAAAAAAAATTCTGTAAAATTTACGGTAAAAAAGGCAGCTGTGGTTGCCAGGAATTTACCGTTAAAAATAGGTAGGAGCAACGTTTTAGGTTTTTACGTTTAACTTAAATTGACAGTTAAATACTGTAATTTCATAAACTGATAATAGATGTTATATACCCACCTATTGAACGTCCTGAAATCTGTTTGGTACTTTCGTAAGACACTGATAACCACCAAATGAAGTGGTGAGGAGAAAGCACACGATGAACACAAAAGCCCATCACAAGCAGCTTTTAAATAATAACATATATGGAAGGTGCACAGTGTCATTCACACAAACAATAAAAACCATCCTGGTAACACACGATACTGAAATAATTCAGTAAACATTAATTTAACAACATTAGATGTAACATTAAACCATAATATACAAAACTGATAAGAAAAAACATAGTTATTTCAACAAAAAAAACATCAAATCTGAAATGTAAAGCAGGGAATTCTGGGAATGTCAATTCACGTTTTTTTCACTGTAAATTATACGTTATTTTTCACTTCCAAAAACGGTATACAACCGTGAAATTAATGTCCAATACATGTAATGTTTAATACACTTGTACTAGAAAATTGCGCAAATTTTTCGTTAATTTGTAAAGTACGAAAATGAAACGAAAATGAAACCAAATTTAAATGCATAAAATAACTACATTTACATTCTGGCATTTATGTGCTGTTGACTTCCGCCCTTTTTCAAAAGAGAACAGGTTTAATTTCCCTTTTCCTTTGTACACAGCTCGACGTAGGTATATAAAGAACTGTTGCAATTAATTTAAACATTCACTGTTGACGTTTTCAGAGTTCATTGATTAGGCTATATCAAATTCAGTGAAGGCTGACTAAACTTTGAAGTGCCGTCTCTACAGAACAAGCTTTGGGGGTGTTGAGAACCAGAACCAAGCAGACGGAGCAATAAAGCTATAGTGAGCCTGGAGGTGAGTACCTCGATTACAACTAAGTACAAATTAATTGTATTCAGTTGCGTTTTAGGCACTAAAGCAGTCCAGTACGTTATAGTCAAACACATTTTTATACTGAAATAGTGAAGATTTCTGTGCCACTCCAGACTGGGTGCTGCTGGCCCCTTCCTGGCCACCCCTATGAACACATCCTGGCTCATCATGCGCTATAAACCCGAACGGTTTTCACTGACTGCATTAGGTTTCCATTTATCCAGCAGAATGAAATAAGTCTCTGTCGGCCATCCTGACAGTTAATGTGCTCCTCAGTTAGTCTAACAACCCGATCATCCCGTCAGTCCCTCCGCGAACAGCAACCCCCCGCTAAGTGGCTAATGACCGAGGCGTATAATCCCCCTCAAAACAAGCACAAAGATGCTCTTTCAGTCTCTCTATAAATAGGCTTGACTTCTGCCGCTCCTCCTTTACTAGAAACGGCACCGCGCACTGGAAGACACCCAGATCCTACCTAGAAATCAGTCGGTTTAGAGGTACTTTATATAACAGGTGTATCAGTGTTTGTAAAGCTGAAGCAGCGATCAGAAAGACGCGTCCGGTGGATCCAGTCGCTTGCGCGCAATGGTGATATAAACAGACGCGCCCAACTCAAACCTAAAACCAGACAGACGAACCTAGTCATGTTTCCTCTGCCGATGTTCACACCTGAGCAGGTGGCTCGAGTCTGCGAGAATCTGGAGGAGACTGGAGATATGGAGCGCTTGGGTCGCTTCCTCTGGTCGCTGCCCGCCGCGGTGCCAGGTTCGGCCGGCGAACTCCTCAACCGGCACGAGTCGGTGATGCGCGCCCGCGCTCTCGTCGCCTTCCACGGCGGGAACTTCGAGGCTCTCTATCAGATCCTGCAGAGCCACCGCTTCACTCGGGAGTCCCACGCCAAGCTGCAGGACCTGTGGCTGGACGCGCACTACCGCGAGGCGGAGCGCCTGAGGGGGAGACCGCTGGGCCCGGTGGAGAAGTACCGCATCCGGAAGAAGTTCCCCCTTCCTCGGACCATCTGGGACGGCGAGCAGAAGACGCACTGCTTTAAGGTGAGACACAAAACTTGGGAAAGATGCAAAACTTCATTGTACACTCTTAGAAAAGAGGGTACAAAATGTGTGACTGGGCACACATTTTGTATCTTTAAGGTACTAATATGCACCCTTTATGGGTAAAAATTGTCCAAAAGTGTGCCTTTTGAAAAGGGACCCCACCAGTGAGAGCTTTCAAGTACCTTTTTTCTGAGTGTTAAAGTTAAAGAGTGAAGGGGGGATATTTTGGACACACCCACTCATTATGACTACTTGCCACATTTTAAAATAATATTAGTAATAAAAGCTTTGAAATAGCAGATAGAAATTATGCACTGGGTTATGCAGTGGCCATAAATGTTAAACAAATTCAAAGTATCATATTTGATCTTCTTCGAAGTTGCGACGCTCTCAAATAGCTTCATGAGCTGCATCCTCAGATGCTTTTTAATCAAGCTTAACTTGTGGATGTTTTTCCTTTACCCTATGTATTTAAACGAAACATATCTATATAATATTATATATATAAAAATATATATTTATATATATATATTATATATGAAATAGCATTGTAGGATTGAATTAAACATGAATTTTTGAAGTAGAAAGACTGAAATAGTATTTCTTGTAAAACAAATCCAATAATCTTTGTTTTATTTACAACTTCCAAAAAAGTTTACACATTATTTTGTGTGTGCGTGTGAGTGTGTGTATACACCACACACACACACACACACACACACACACACATATATATAAGTATATACACAATTTTAAGTTAAATTACGAGTAAATTTCACAGTTACAAAGAAACAGCAAGTAACATTGAAATAAACAAGAAATTTGAAGCAGGAAGACTGAAATAGTGTTTTCTTTTAGTGTTTTTAAAAATATATTTATAGTGTAACTCTAAGTCTAAAAAAACTCTAAAGTCTAAAAAGCAAAAGCATGCTGAATATGCAAAACTTAAGAACAATTGAGTAGTAAAGTGCACATGAAATCAGGCTTCGTATGATTGTTTGTGCACTAAAATGTTTTATCATCTAAAAAAAAGTGCTTCTTGTAAAAATCGACAAACTTGCTGAATTCCAGTCAAAAATATAATTTAATGTGACTGATTCAACCTGAATACATTAGGTTACGACAAAAAGTCATTTTAAGAGTCTGATAAAGTAGAAATAGCTCTACATTTTCACATTTAGAGTGTATTTAAACAGTCGCAGTGCAAACAAATAAGGACTTAATTACACTGCATTCTTCATGCAACAATGCAAACACGGCATTAATCTCCAGCAGCTATACCAGCATGCCGAGCGTCTCAATGCTGCTCCTGCAGGCTCACTGTATGGAGCGCACAGACTCTCCCGGCGCATTGAGACGCCGCCGTCGCTTCTTAAGCCTCTTGAGCCGAGGACCACATGTGGCATTTAAGCTCTCATTCCGCATGATGACTTTCTACCTTTTCACCCTGTTGCAGACGCTAGTGGCCAGATTAACTCAGAGCTAAACTGCTTTGCAAAGCCCTCATAACGATTCTCTGAGTCCGTGATTGTTTTTACAGTCTGGCCGAATGTGAATCGAAATGGAAAGTGGATTATGAAGTGGTCTACGTGCTGGTTCACTTCACAAAGGTGGAAATGCAGGAAATGAAGCTTAATCACTGCAGCAGACAGTAAATGAGATAAGACGGCTAGCGCTATACGTATCTGATCTCTAGCACTTTAACACACAAACCAGGATTGACTTCAGAAGGCCTGATCCCAGAACAGTGCTTTAAGCCTAATAACAACTTTTGCCCTTCTTAGCTTGGATTTCCAAGGACATCATGATGAAATGTCGACTACTGCACGACTACAAATGTATATAGTGAAGCTAATTGTAACAAATCAACACTATAAACGAAAAGTAGATTTTTGACTCGAATCCTCTTTAGCACCCAGATAACAACGTTTCTCCAAGTTATAGTGATCTATAAATGAATCCGACCCTGCAGACTGATTATTTTAAATGTGCTTTAAAAAGATATAATCCTTCTTGATCTTTTTAAGACTTTTTCAAAAGGGAATCCAACATTAAAGGCACAATACGTAAGATTTTTTTATTAAAATATCCAAAAACCACTAGAACAGTGTTATATATTTTATAACATTATCCCAAATGTTTCGAAGAATGTTTAAATCCAGAGAAATAAGCAATTTTAACTATTGACACGGAGCGTGTCCATAGTGTCATTGTCTTGCCTGCCAATGACGTCCCTCGATTTCCGGTTTTGTTTTGTAGAAAACATTGAAACACCAAAGACGCTTTAATATGTTGTGCGTTTTAATAGACTGGTGACGACCGCACAGAGTAGCATTATAACAGAACGTTCAAATGTATCTAGTGTGATAAAACAGCGCTGCTTTACCCCACATACGCACGACCGGAAGCAGCGGAAGCAGTTGACTGTGGCAACTAAAAAGCTCCGCCTGCTTTACCACAATACGCCCGACCGAAGGGCGGAAGCGGTTTGACGTGGATAATAAAAGATACGCTCTTACCCCACATACGCACGACGGACAGAAGCGGGGAAGCGGCGTGACTGTGGCATATAAAAGTCCGTGCTTTACCACATCCGCACGACCGGAAGCGGACCCGACTGGGGACATAATCAAAAGCTCCGCCTGCTTTACCCCACATACGCCACAGACGGGAAACGCCCCCAGGCCTCGACTGTGGCATTAATAAAGCTCCGCAGCTTTCCCACATACACACGACCAGAAGGAGCAGAATCGGTCGACTGTGGCATAATAAAAGCTACGCCTGCTTTACCCACTACGCACGACCGGAAGGAGCGGGGAACGGCGGTGGACTGTGGCATAATAAAAGCTCCGGTGCTTTACCCCACATACGCATGACCGGAAGCAGCGGAAGCGGTCGTCTGTGGCATAATAAAAGCTCCGCTGCCTTACCCCACATACGCACGACCGGAAGGAGCGGAAGAGGTCGACTGTGGCATAATAAAAGCTCAGCTGCTTTCAAGCCGTGTGTCACGCTTGTTCAGCGGCCTCGTTTCGCTTCGACGGCTTTCAGCCTCACCCTGCTTCATTCTACTAAATTAATAAATCATTAGCTCATCCATGAAAATGATTTCTACCCGAGTCCCGTCGGATTGCATCAGCTGTGGGGATGAAGACCACAACTCCCATGATTCCACACTCAGTAACGGCGTCATCAAACTACGCCTTTGTCTATTTGTTTTAGTTTTTGAATACGCGCCCTCTAGCGGCGAAAATTACATATTGTGCCTTTAAGCTACGCCAAATAGGTTATTACAGTTCATTTCTGAAAATGTGCACAAAAATCTGTTTTAATGGGATCACGGTTTGCACAGAAATATGAAGCAGCACAATGTTTAACATTGATAATAGAAATGTTTCTTGAGCACCAAATAAAAATATCAGAATGATTTCTGAAGGACCATGTGACACTGAAGACTGGAGGAATGATGCTGAAAATTCAGATTTACATCACAGGAATAAATTACATTTTACAATATATTCAAATACGCCTATTTTAATTGAATAATATTTCACAGTTATTACTGTATTTTTGATCAAATAAATGCAGCCTTGGTGAGCAGAAAAAACTTTTTTAAAAATATAAAAAATCTTACCAACTCCAAATTTTTGAACGGTATTGTAACTTTGAAGTAAATGTCATTTTTTTTAGACTAAGTGACAGTGCTCTTGGTTTTGTGTCTTTTAGGAGCGAACCCGTAGCCTCCTGAGGGAATGGTACCTGCAGGATCCCTACCCAAACCCCTCCAGAAAGCGTCATCTGGCTCAGGCCACGGGACTCACACCCACTCAGGTGGGCAACTGGTTCAAAAACAGAAGACAGCGGGACAGAGCAGCGTCTGCTAAAAACAGGTACACAAACTCATACACTCTACTAAAAATGAATGGCTGAGAAACAAAAAACAAGGCATTTGTATTTCATTGCTCATTCACTGTTGTTAATATTAACCTAAACGGTAACACTTTAAAATAGGGAATTTTCCCTGAACAAACTCTTAATTTGCTGCTTATTAATAATTAGTAAGGTAGTTGTTCGGTTTTTTTTTTTTTTCTGTTTTTGTACGGGTAGGGTCGGGATCTAAAATACGGTTATGCAGAATAAAGCATTAATATGTGCTTTATAAGTACTAATAAACAGCCAATTATGCTAGTAATATGCATGCTAATAAAAAACTAGGTAATAGTGAGAATAGGTCCTTAAAATAAAGTGTTACCAAAATAATAGAACCATTTGTTAATGAAATAAATCTTAAATAAAATAAAATAAAAAAATTTAAATGTTGCCTCGATGGCTAATATATAACCAAATCTAATAAGAGCGCCAAAAGCACATTTAAAATATACAAACATACAAAAATAAAAGCTAATTCAAAAATTTTATAAATAAAACGCAATTGCAAAAAGCACATTACATGATATTCAGTAAAGGGTAACACTTTACAATAAGGTCTCATTTGTTAACATTAGTTAATGCATTAACTAACATGAACTAACAATGAACAATATATTTTTTACAGCATTGATTAACCTTTGTTAATGTTAGTTAATATAGTTCAAAGGATTACTCAGTGGTTCAAAACCTGGTCCCTGGAGGGGCCCCCCAACCACTGATGGTTTGCAGTCTCCTTAAGCAAACACACTTGATTCAGGTTCATCAGCTCTTAGTAGCGACTCCCAGCCTGAAATTAGTGCGTCAGAGAAAGGAGACATGCAAAATGTGCAGTGTTGGGGTGCCTCAAGGACCAGGGTTGGGAACCACTGCATTAACTAATGTTAACAGATACAACTTTGGATTTTAATAATGTATTTGTAAATGTGTAATCTTAACATTAACTAAGATGAATACATTCTGTAAGTATTTTTCACATTAAGTAATATAGTTAACTAAAGATAACAAATAAAACCTTATTGTGAAGTGTTACCAACTGAAGCTTACAGGAATACAAACAGCTCATATAAATCAATAATAAAAAAATCAATAATTTACTTAATCCTACATTGTTGCTCATATTATTTTCTTGCTCCTGTGAAACACAAAATATGTTTTTAGGCAGAATCTCTATACGTACATCTAAGTAAATGTGTGATTTATACACCCAAGCTCCAAAAAGGACAAAAAGCACCATAAAAGTACGCATATGACATTCCCACATAATTACAAGACAGATTTGGTTGTATTTCTCACACAAAGCTATTGTATAGCTTCAGAAGAGCTGAAATAAAGCGCATGAGTTTTATGTGCTTTTACACTCTTACAAATAAAGGTTCTTTTTTGGCATCGATGGTTCCTTGAAGATCCATGGAATTATTCCATTCAACAAAAGGTTTAAAATGTTCTTCAATAAATGGTTCTTTTTAAAGAACCATACACTTAAAGGTTCTTTGGGAAATCAAATATGGTTCTTTTATGACATCACTGCGAAAAACCTCCATTTGGAACCTTTATATTTAAGAGACTAGAGACTGATTTGCATCTCAAGCATAGAGTAAAATATTCTTCTACCTCTCATTTTTTTCACCAGATTGCAGCGAGATTCATCCCTCCTTCCCTCCAGAAGCTCTCCAGACTGCTCCTCGGAGCACAACACGCACCACCAGGGCTCCTCACCGCATCGTCCCGGGAGCGACTGCAGCTCGGGTACGGGGCCGCGGGGGACCGGGGCCTCCACACCAGACATATCCGTCAGCAGCGACAGCGAGTTTGAGTCGTGAAGAACGCCTGCACCTGCCCTCCGAAACGGACCGAAAGACACGAGAGTTTGAAGCATCTGGAGGGCAGAGGACTGCTGCTTGTACATGCACTTAAAGGAAAGACTGAGAAATCAGCTCGATTTGCTGTTTTAAATTGCAAGAAATCAGACTAAAAAGAACGGAGTTCTCAGTTGCTCCCTTTTTCGTGATCGGTTCGTCCCTGACCAAAGAGGAGCTACAATTTTTAGACTGTGGACCTCTTAAAAGGCACGTGCCAAATCAATCTCTTCAGGCTCATTGGCTTTTTCAATCATTCTAATACTCAGGTAGCACAAAATAGGAGACCTATCACACAGAAGGACATCTATTATGCAGATTTCGTATTTGAAATCTAATCTAGATCGTCCAGCCAGGCCTTTCATAGCACTACAAACATCTGTCAAAACCATGAAGCAGTTTGATCTGCTTGTTCGAAAAGAGACCCACTGAAAACAGAAGGTAGAGGTAACTTGCTGCTGTATGTTTTCATAAGAATGTAGTGTAGATTATGTCAGTTATTGTGCTAACATTGCATTTTGTTGTTTTTTTGTTCTTAAATGAGGATTTAGGTCCATTGGGAATATAATGATGTAGTTTGGATGAACACAGATTAACTGACGTTATGGAATATTAATGCTGCTTACCTTTTAATACGCTGTGAATTTGGACACACTGTGAACACACACCATCTTGCAATCAACTTTCTGTACATTTCATTTCAGTCACTCAGCTTTTTATGTGCCTATACTTTGAGGACGGCATCAAACTTTATGACCGTCCGTCATTTATCATTTCCACACCCATACTCACCGAAGTCACATGACGGTCTTGTTTTCATTTGTCTGCTGTTTGCAATTTTGAAATAAATGATATTATTTTTGAATCTAAGAGACTCCAAGTGTGAATTGTAGATGCTAAACGGCTGGTAAAACAAAAGTCGCTCATAAGCATCAACAATAATACAGCTTTACAAAACCTATCACCATTTCAAGGAATAATTAATGATAAATGAGAATTTTGTCATCATTTACTCACTCTCATGTCATTACAAATCTGCACAACTTTCTCAAAAACTCAAAAGAAGAAATTCTGATCTTTCGATCCCTACTTGTATATAAAAATTCATATTGCTTTGTTACGTATACATTTTCTCAATTATAAGGTAACATTTTACAGTAATTGAAATATCTATTGTCTTTTGAAATATAATACAAATATATTTACTGTATGATACGTTCACTATCACTACAAATGATTTTTTTCATTAAATTGCATATTTTTAGAGTGTAACTGCAGGATAAAAGGTTTTTCTTTTGGGATTTTTACGGTTTTACTGTAAAAATTGCATCGTTAAATAGACTAAACATTTTCACAATTATAAGGTTTTTATGTATCATTTTCTACAATATTTAAATGACATGTATTGTCTTTTAAAATGCAACATTTTATTGTATGATAATGTGACTTAAAAGGTTTTTCCTTTGGGATTTTATTTTTATTTTTTTACCGTAAAAATACATGTATTAGTTTCTTAATTATAAATTCTCAATTATAAGGTAGTTCGTTATTTTTATGCATCATTTTTCACAATATTTTACAGTTTTTTATTTACATATTTCAAACATATACATCTTTCAAAGTATAATATATTTCCTGTACGATAAGGTGACTGGCAGTACACCAATTAACAAGTTTTTCTGTAAGATTTCTGCATTATTTTTCCATGAAATGTCATATTTTTAGAGTGTAACAAGCAGTGCGTGCAGTGAAGGCGGAGTTGCTCTGTTCCTCCTCAGGTAAACCGGCCCCTTTAAATCTGACCTCACGTCACCAAACAGCTTGACTGAGACTGAGGAGCGTCTGCATCCTCACCGAATGCACTGCAGCTCCTCTGAAACAGCATGGACAGCGGCGGGAGGAAAGTGGTCGTCTGTGACAATGGGACGGGGGTAAGAGATTTACAAGTCATTATTCTGGGGCTAAAACTCTATGTAAGCAATATATCTGCTGCTATAGAATATCACTGATTTAAATACAGATACTGATGCACAGGACTGAACAGCAACACTATTTGTGTTTAAATGAATGTTGAAGGAAACTTACATAGAAATAAATATTTTGCTCTTCCAACTAAATTTTTAAAAACAAATAAGATTTCAGAAACTTTATTTACATGACTTTACTGTAGTGACTGCATTGCTGCATGCCTGACGTGGGCTCATGCAGAGGCCTGTTGCATTGCTGAAATCTGTCTGAACACGTCTGCCCAGAAACACCACTCACTTCACCTTAAAAGGTGGCAGGGAAAAAGATACATGGTTATTGGTCACAAATGAGGAAGTGCTTTAAACTTTGAAGCTTGCTAGTGCTTCTCTAGTCTGGAGGTTCATGACCTGAAACTTTAAAACACAGTTTAGTGAACATAAAGGGAAGTTAGAGGGAGTTGGGGAAGTTGCAGTTCTTCAAAACGAGCTAATCTCAGACAATTCGGTGCAATATCTGCAACGCTGACCTTAGAAAGCTGAAATAGGTATAGAAGAGAACTGAGTTGTCATCTTCTCATGTAATGTCTGCAGTTTGTCAAGTGTGGTTTTGCTGGCTCCAATTTTCCCGATCACATCTTCCCGGCCCTGGTGGGACGGCCCATCATTCGGTCAGACACAAAAGTTGGAAATGTAGAGATCAAGGTGAGTTATCCGGGCAAAACAAAACAAAAATACACATGCACGCACGCGCACACACACACACAGGTTTGTTTTTATGGTTTATGGGGACTCTCCATAGGCGTAATGGTTTTTATACTGTACAGACCATATATTCTATTGCCCTACACAAACCCTACCCCTAAACCTACCCTTTACAGGAAACTTTCTGCTATTTCAGATTTTCAAAAAAACTCATTCTGAATTATTTATAAGCCTTTTGAATTACGGAGACACTGAAATGTCCTCATAAATCACCTTCTCGTGTTGGTAATAGCCTGTATTACCCATGTAGTGAAGCAAATTGTGTTCTCATAGAACCCACGCTAAAAGCATGCACACACACACAACACACACCACACACACACACACACAAACCGCAGGTGTTACGTAACTTGTAAGAACGTGAAACTTATTACCAATATGGTTCGCTTAATTGAAATAAAGCTGAAATAAAAATATAAAAAATATAACATGAAAAAATTTTATGAAATTTTAACCTGTGCATAACAAGTAGGTGAACTAAACAGTTAAAACAATGTACATTGAAATAACACTGTTAAAACAAAACAAACAAAAAAATTGTTATACAGAAATATTTACAAACCAATAAAAATGACAAAAAATAAATACTAAGCTTGTAAATTAAATTAAAATTACAACTGAAAATTAGTAAAATATAAAACAATTCAAAATAAAGTAAATAGTATAATAATATATAGAATATTAGATAAATACACTAATACACATTGTAGCAATAAAACATCTCTCATTTATTACAGTTTACTATTTCAAATAACTCTATTCCTCGTTTTAATACATCTTTTATTGTAGTTTTAAGTGCCTTATTCTATATTATTTAATGCAATACTATATCCCTTGCACTCTCGTACATTTCAAGACTGTTTCAAAAGTTTCAATAACCACAAAAATATAATGTAAACAACACATGCACTGTCCTATTTATTATTCTAAAATAGATTTATATTTCTCAGATATGTAACATTTTCTTTTTAAAAAGTTTCAAAGATGGTTGACATTAGACAGTAGATTATTTGGGAGTTGCGTGAGATGCAGAAACTATGCTCCGTCTTTAAATTTGCAGAATATAGAATTAATGGAATACACAGATTAATTTTAAATGAATTGAACAAAAATACATTTTTATTAAGGTAAATAAGATTAATTAAAAATCCGATACCCTCAGTAATTTGAATACTTGTTCAATTCTGAAATCAAGACACTGTTCACCTGTCTTCAGGATCTGATGGTTGGTGACGAGGCGAGCGAATGCCGCTCCATGCTGGAGGTCTCGTACCCCATGGAGAACGGGATGGTCCGCTGCTGGGAGGACATGCTGCACCTGTGGGATCACACGTTCGGCCCGCGGCGGCTCAACATCAGCCCTCCCGACTGTAAGGTCCTGCTGACGGAGCCGCCCCTGAACCCGCTGAAGAACCGGCAGAAGATCGCCGAGGTCATGTTTGAGACCTACAAATTCCACGGCATCTACATCGCCATTCAGGCCGTGCTGACTCTCTACGCTCAGGGTAAAACAGACCGTTCTCTAATGTGTTCAACAAAGAACAAGGGTTGCCAGGTCTGCGAAACAAAACTAGGCCAATGGCCATCAAAAATAGGCCAAAATAGCTCAATCACCCTGTTATCAAAACACTGTAAAAAATAAATAAAATGCTGCGATTAGTTATCACAACCCATAATTTATCATTAGAATAATTAGTGATGACTTATTGTTTCGACTGTTTTAAAAAAGTAAGCGGAAGATTAGAAGGTAGGTTTAGTTACCTCTAGTTTGGTTGAGTTGGATAATTAATTATCTCAACAAAAACTGTATGTTAAATTTTTTTTTTTACAGTGAACTTAAAATACACCACTCCTATCAGTGTAGTTGCTAGGGATTCTGGGCCCACTGCACAGAATTTGCTATGGGGCCCCCCTCAAAATCACGTTCAGTGGTGGGGGGGCCCCTCTCATGCACTCTGTCACTTTTATGCATTATACCAAAGTCCTTTTTAAGGAAATTCTGTTCACTCGGTGGCTGTATACGCAATGCCTCCGGGCAACTATTTCGGGCATCCAAGATGCCAAGTCCTTTCTACTTGAATGGGGAAATCCTAAAATCTCAAAAACCTCTTACTACACACAGGTTTAAATAGCACGTTTCAAATCAGCAACATAATCTGACATGAACTGCCCCATAAATATTGTTTCTTAAGCTCAAATAGCATTAAAAAATCTTATACTGTATGCCGGGTCGATCGATGACTTACCAATCGCCGATTGTCTGTTTTATTTAAAAGGCGGGATTTGAAAATCACTCATAATCAGTTTTCAAAGAAGCCCAGAGGCTGAATGGGACGCTCCCTCACAAAACCTGTCATCTTGCACATCACTGGTTGAATATAAAATGGGGAAAATAAAGCAATAAGCCCCAAGAAGCTGTGGGTTACAGTGAATTTATAACAGCTAACGGTGCGAAGCTTAGTGCCTAAAACCCCCTTAGCTGTTATAAATTCACTGTAAACCACGGCTTCACGGGGTTATTGCTTTTATAAAACGGTTATTCCATATACATAGTAAGGTTTCACAAAATAAAACAAAGTCTAATGATATTAATAAAAACAGTATTCTTCCACTAAACAATGCAGCTCCTCAGAAACAGTTGTGGTTCCAACAAAGTGGTTGTCGAGCAACAGACAAACGTATACTAAGGTGTGTGTTACTTTGTAGCGTCATTTACAACAGCTTCGAACGTGGCTCAGCCAATCAGAATCAAGGACCGGAACGCTCCGTTTTAGTATATATATGAATAGAAATGTTTCAGTCAAATATGCAAAATGTCAAACCAATGAGAAAAAAATTAAATAAAATCAATCAGCGACAATCGTATAAAGGGGGCCCAATTTCGAAACCGCAGACTTGGCAACCCTGAATGTACGCTTTGTTGGTGTGGCAGGTTTGTTGACCGGTGTGGTGATCGACTCCGGAGATGGTGTGACTCACATCTGTCCCGTTTACGAGGGCTTCTCTCTCCCTCATCTCACACGCCGCTTAGACATCGCAGGACGTGACATCACGCGCTATCTGATTAAGGTGACATTTTCATATTCTCTGTTCTCACATGGAAACTGAGGAGGACCACTTCAGTGCGATGCTACCGGTTTAGTTCGTTCACCCCCCAAAATGAGCTTTTGACGGTCCAATGTTGTTTCATGGTGCTTAGATGAATAGAAAGTCATTTATTGTAATCAACATTACTGTCGACAGGGTTTAATTCAATTGAACCTTGGACATTTCATCAAACTGTCTATTTTGTAGACTCATTTTCATAAATGATCTCAAAATAGATCAAAACTAGAATCAATCTAGAATTATTGATTTATTTTTTAAAAAGATCAATCTGCATCTGGCATTATCAATAAATGCCAAGTGTTAGCAAAAAAGACATCTTTCATCTGTTATATATTCATCCAGTATATTCCATCCATGTAGCTTTTGCTTCTGCGAGGCTATGCCTTCAACCACACGGCGGACTTCGAGACGGTGCGGATGATGAAGGAGAAACTGTGTTTTGTTGGCTACAACATTGAGCAGGAACAGAAACTGGCCAATGAGACAACAATCCTGGTGGAGTCCTACACGGTAATACACTCGAAACCCTAGAAACACACTTACAGCTGATGAAAACGAAGGTATTGTAGGACATGCCCTCACAAACCATGAACAAAAATAGGCAAAGTTCGATACTGTATGTCCATTACAGTATTTGGGTCCTGAGGCAAAACTAACTGAGAATCACAGATCCATAGGGAAACAGATTTTTAACTATAACTTATATCATTTTAAGACAGACTTGTTGTGAACTAATGGATTGTTAATCAATGGTATGTGCTTTGTTTTAAATCATGTTCACTTTATTTCAACTAATTTTTTTAATATCGGTAAACAGTGGAATTGGTGTTTTAAAAAAAAAAAAAAAAAAAACTACATTAACCATGATGCTGTGCAAAGATTCCACCAATCAGAGTCGCCAAGAGCCCTTTAGCTCCACCCACTCTCATGAAACACAGCAAATGACGTAATAATTTGGTCTCCGATGACGTAAAAAGTAGGTCTACACTCTCACAGTACTTAAATAGTTGTATAAACATTGATATTTTGCGTAAAACACAGATAGATAAAATCAACAACTTAAAATGAATATTTTGCCGTAATTTTTAATTCGATTATGTCATTCGTAAGGCTTCATGGGATTGTAGTTTTTTCCCCCTCACTAAAACCATTCAAAGTCTTGTATCTTTCTGTACCAGCCCTGTCTGTTTGTTTGATTTTCAAATACATCTTTGTTTCAAAATCCAAGTTTGTAATGCTGTGATTCACCTTGTAGAGCTTGGCTCGTGGCTTATAGTGCCTTAAAGAAGACTTTTTAAAAATCCCTATGAGAAAAATGAATGGGAAAATACCCAAAAAAGCAGTATGGCACTAATGTACTCTACGTAGCTGCACACAGGGGGCGCAAGAGAGCTGCTAGAAGTTTCTCACGCATGCATATAAACTTAACTGGCCTCTTTACAAAATATAAAGATTTGACTGACCTTTTTTGTGTGCAGTTACCAGACGGCCGGATGATAACGGTTGGAGGCGAGAGGTTTGGAGCACCAGAGGCTCTTTTCCAGCCTCATCTCATTAACGTGGAGGGTGTTGGTGTGGCAGAACTGCTCTTCAACACCATCCAGGCAGCAGACATTGACACCAGGTCAGAATAATTCCACAGCATCACCCTCAATTAGACGCTTAATGCTTGACTCTGTGCAAAAGTTGATGGCCAGTAATTGGACAGATTTGTTCTGCAAATGTTCTTCTGCTAACAAGTTGCTTTTGGAGAGACTTTACTCAGTAAAGGAGTATTTCAGGTCAAATATAACCGAAGCAGGTCATTTTCAGCATGTCACAGTCGTTTCTGATAGAAATTAAACTGATTTCCGTATGAAATGTTCCGTCATGTCTTACTGTCCATCTGCAGGTCAGATTTCTACAAGCACATCGTCCTGTCTGGAGGAAGCACCATGTACCCGGGACTTCCCTCCCGTCTGGAGCGCGAGATCAAGCAGCTGTATCTGGAGAGAGTGCTGAAGAGAGACACTGAGAAACTTTCTGTAAGCTGTCATGCTAACGCTAATGTCGCTAATCCCTATGCTAGGATTTCTGGATTTTTCTCCCCAGTAGAAACTCTTAAAACAAGATAAATTGACCTCAGAAGCAAAATTATGCTCAATATTAAAACCTCATTTTAAGCTTATTTGTATTATTTTCCCATTAGAAAGTTTTTTTGTCACAGATTTTAGTGCGAGAAACCTCAAAATTCCTAGATTTATGCTTAAAACAAGACAAAAAATGTGCCAAGGTGGCTACAGTTGTTGTAAACATTCGGTCTTGAATAACGCTTAATGTAACATATATGTTTTTTAATTCTATATATATCTAATATATAGTATCATATATATATTATATATATATATATATATATATATATGTAGATGTAAAGTCTAAAAAGAAAACTCATAAGAAAAACCATGTTACAAATTAGAATTTTTTAGTAAATAAAATTTTTATTTGTTAGAAAAACTAAATAAAATTTTTTTTGTAATTATTTCTAAAAAATAGAAATGTGGGACTTGCTAATAAGTGAAATAGTTGAGGGTTGAGAGCTAAATTACTGACAAAAGTAAAATTGAAATATTTAAAATACAAATAATAATAAAAATGATAAAATCACTTACTAAATGACTAAAACTATAATTAAAAAGAAAAACTGAAAATATGAAATCTACAAGCCAATTCAAAATAATAATAAATATTGTAATAGTGTCTATCCATTACTGGTTGACCGCTAGTTTATGGACTTTTCAAAAACTCAATTAGTGTGTAGAAAACATTCATACATGAGGCCCCAGCTGAGCAGTTTTACATCACAAAGGCCTTAGAAAAGCAATAGAGTTCACTGCTATTAACATGTAAATAAAGTTAAGAGAGGTACCTGCTCACAATAAACGTAGCGTCAATCCAAAGATGCAGGCTATATGTCAGAAATTGAGCTTTTGTATTAGTTTTCAGTTCATTTGGTTTCAGTCGAGCTGATTTTGGCGTTCTCTGCACTGCTGTTTTCTCGCAGAAATTTAAGATCCGCATCGAAGACCCTCCGCAGCGCAAACACATGGTGTTCATGGGAGGAGCGGTGCTGGCCAACATCATGAAAGACAAAGAGTCTTTCTGGCTCTCGCGAGCCGAGTACGAGGAGAGAGGCCTGAAGGTGCTGGACAAACTGGGAGGAGCGCTGAGATGAAGCCTTTTCACATTCATATCTACTGCTGTTCATATGAAACAGACCCACACGCTCAAACACTGCATATCATAGACATCCGATGCATTTCTAAAGACTAATTACAGGCTTTAAAGTATAGCTAAGCAACTCAAACACTACCTAGCTATCGAAATAAATGATCAAATAAATACATAAAGGTCATAGTCAGGGTTATTATAGTGAACTGAAACTAAAACCACAAAACTATTTTCATTACTTGAGTTAAAATAAACTCTAACCCCGGGTTTCACAGACAAGGCTTAAGCCTAGTCCTAGACTAAAATGTAAGTCTGAGCTGTTTCAACTGAGAAGAAGACTTGACAGTCAATTGAAACGTATGAGCCTAATCCTGGTTTAGTCTAAGGACCTGTCTGTGAAAACGGGGCCTGAGGTGAAGACAAAAAAATAGAAAAAATATATATATATACATAAAAAATATATCTTTTAGTCCATGTAGTTAGTTTAGTCTCTTGTTTTCATTTAGTTTATCTTCATGTACTAAAATAACTAAACTGAAATAACTAAAATTAAAGGAAACTATATAGACATATTTAAAAAAAATAAATAAAAGTTAACTACAATTTGTCAAAATGGAAAAACGACCAAAAAAATAAAAAACTCATTCAAAAAATAGAATAAAAACTATAAAAAGCGATGATACTAAAATAACCATGGTCATACTTTAGACTTCATGCCAATATTGATTATTTCGCAAATAAGATGAATATATTACTGCTGCCGTACCAAACGTTATAATTGTGAAAATAGAAACTAAAGCATTTTTAATCTCTGTAGGATTGTTTTGTCTCTCTGAATGAGCCTGGCGTCTGTCAAGATTTTAACTCTGCAATTGTCATCAAAGTACAAATGGTAAAATGTCTCACTAAAAGCTAAATAAAATAAATAGACAATAGTTAGAAGGAAAAGGTTAAAGCTTAAAGAAGGATTTTTGAAAATAAAATTGTAATGATTCCCACTAACCAAAATAAATAACGGTTCTTGAATTACTTCATTAAAAATGAGTGCTGTCAAACGATTAATCGCGATACGCATCCAAAATAAAAAGTTTTTGTTTACATAATATATATTTGTGTACTGTGTATATTTATTATGCAAATATAAATACACACACATACGTGTGTATATATTTAAGAAAAAATGTTATGTTTATATATTAAATAAATTTATATATAATATAAAATTATAAGAATTACAATAGATAAATGCTGTAAATTTCAAAATATATACATGCATGTATGTGTATTTATATATACATCATAAATATACACAGTACACACACACATATATTATATAAACAAAAACTTTTATTTTGGATGCGATTAATCGCGATTAATCGTTTGAAAGCACTATTAAAAATTAAACTAAAACTGAAATAAAATTAACTCAAAGCTACCATATTTTGTTGAAAATGTCATAAAAATAAATATTTTTTAAAAAAGCTGAAAGTACCTAAAATTACTAAAAACTAAACCAAACTAAGACGCCAAATGTTATTTTTAGAAATAACAAATAAAATATTTTTCTTTATTCATGAACTCTTTTGTATTTTAACCGAGTTGTCGTTTTGTCAGATTGAACTAACTGGAGACTTCAGACGTTTATCCAAACGTATTCGTATTCGTATTCGTTGACTTGTAGTTTAACGTTTGAATCACATCATGTACTGTACACAAAAAAGAAATGTAATGAAATAAATGGCAAATTGAAACTAAAGACATTGAGAGAAGAGTTTGACCTGGCTAAACATTTTTACATATTAAAATAGATCAATAAAAGTCACTTGTTGATAATCAATCTTTCTTATTGTTATTTTTCCAACCAATCCATCAAATATGATTCAAATCTGAAAAAGAGATGCAAAACTACATTACACATTATTAGTAAGTTGCTGCTGCCATCTTGTGGGCTACAAAGACTACAAACTTACTAAAGTTCAGGTCAATGTGAGTGTATAAAACAGCAAACAATAATCCATAATCGCCAACCAGCGACTCCAGAGAGACAGATGCCAGGCGTTTGCATTCATAATACTGTATGTTTAATACTGTATGTCAGTGAACAAGCGTACAGCACTGTTCCCTAGACAGTAAACATTCAGAGAAATTAATCTGAGCGTGATGATGCCATATGAAGCATATTGTTCATTCATGCATCACAATGAACCGCATCACAAACGAAGGCATGCATCGGCCACGAGTTCAACTGATCCAGCAATAAAAAGCATCAAAGCTGAACTGAAGTCATAATCAGAGCCCCATGAATCATAGAATAAGCATTACATTATAGTTATAGTTCACTGTAGAAAGAAAGTATTACAATGTCACATTCAAAGTCAGAGTGAAACCGGTGAGAGAGCGTTTGATGAAACAGTCGTTTGGCGGGACATTCGCAGGAAACGCTGCCGTGTGTGTCTGCATGAGTTAACTCTGTCAAGTGCTTAATGTGAAAGAAAGTCAGGTTACACTTTATTTCAAGGTGTCCTTGTTACAGTGTAATCAGACATATAAGTACTGAGTAATATTAAATAACTACATGTGTACTTACCATATGGTTAGGGTTAGGATTTGACTTGCATGTAATTATGCATAATTAATTGTTATTATAATAGCAAGTACATGTAACAAGGACCCCTTAAAATAAAGTGTCACCGAAAGTCATTAAAAAAAATAAAATAATACATATTTGCATATTGTTCCCATCCATCACCATTACATTTTAATGGGTTATATAGTGTTGGAATTAACTAAAATATCAGACATTTTGACACTGATGTTCAAGCCCGAATATTGTATTACACACACATATACATATATATATATATAGGTGCCATTCAATAAATTAGAATTGCGTGGGAAAAGTTCATTTATTTCAGTAATTCAACTCGTTAAATAAATAAAATTCAATGCACACAGACTGAAGTAGTGTAAGTCTTTGGTTCTTTAATTGTGATGATTTTGACTCACACTTAACAAAAACCCACCAATTAACTATATCAACAAATTAGAATACTTCATAAAAAAAAAACATTTTTAGTGAATTGATGGCCTTCTGGAAAGTATGTTCATTTACTGTACATCTACTCAATACTTGGTAGGAGCTCCTTTTGCTTTAATTACTGCCTCAATTCGGCGTGGCATGGAGGTGATCAGTTTGTGGCACTGTGAGGTGGTATGGAAGCCCAGGTTTCTTTTACAGTGGGCCTTCAGCTCATCGGCATTTTTTGGTCTCTTGTTTCTCATATTCCTCTTGACAATACCCCATAGATTATCTGGGGTTCAGGTCTGGTGAGTTTACTGGCCAGTCAAGCACACCAACACCATGGTCATTTAACCAACTTTTGGTTCCTTTGGCAGTGTGGGCAGGTGCCAAAATCCTGCTGGAAAATGAAATCAGCATCTTCAAAAAGCTGGTCAGCAGAAGGAAGCATGAAGTGCTCCAAAATTTCTTGGTAAACGGGTGCAGTGACGTTGGTTTTCAAAAAACACAATGGACCAACACCAGCAGACGACATTGCACCCCAAATCATCACAGATGGTGGAAACTTACACTGGACTTCGAGCAGCTTGGGCTATGAGCTTCTCCACCATTCCTCCAGACTCTAGGACCTTGGTTTCCAAAATGAAATACAAAACTTGCTCTCATCTGAAAAGAGGACTTTGGACCACTGGCAACAGTCCAGTTCTTCTTCTCATTAGCCCAGGCAAGACGCCGCTGACGTTGTCTGTGGTTCAGGAGTGGCTTACAAGAGGAATACGACAACTGTAGCCAAGTTCCTTGACATGTCTGTGTGTGGTGGCTTCTTGATGCCTTGACCCCAGCCTCAGTCCATTCCTAGTAAAGTTCACTCAAATTCTTGAATCAATTCTGCTTGACAATCCTCATAAGGCTGCACTTCTCTCGGTTGGTTGTGCATCTTTTACTTCCACACTTTTTCCTTCCATTCAACTTTCTGTTAACATGCTTGGATACAGCACTCTGTGAACAGTCAGCCTCTTTGGCAATGAATGTTTGAGGCTTTCCCTCCTTGTGAAGGGTGTCAATTATTGTCTTCTGGAAAACTGTCAGATCAGCAGTCTTCACCATGACTGTGTAGCCTAGTGAACCAAACTGAGAGACCACTTTGAAGGCTATGGAAAACCTTTGCAGGTGTTTTGAGTTGTTTAGCTGATTGGCATGTCACCATATTCTTATTTGTGGAGATAGTGAATTGGTGGGTTTTTGTTAAATGTGAGCCAAAATCATCAATTAAAATAACCAAAGACTTAAACTTCTTCAGTCGGTGTGGATTGAATTTATTTAATACACGGGTTTTCACAATTTGAGTTGAATTACTGAATAAATGAACTTTTCCATGACATTCTAATGTATTGAGATGCACCTGTATATCTATGGTGTGTGTATTAGTCTTAGTATTATTAATTATACAATATAAGTGATATCTATTATTTATATATATATATATATATATAGATATATACTATATATTATTTTAATTATTTTTTATTTTTGCACTGATGTCTTCAAGCCGAATATTCTAATAATCAAATCTAAAATATAACACATTCTGATTTCTGGACCCAATATATAAATATTTTGGGTTGCACATCAGGCAAAAATGTCCAAAAATGTCAAAAAATATTTTAAATTAAAATATTGTTTTAAATAATAAACTAGTATGTAATGTAACAATTTTTAAAACTTTTTTTTTTTCACATTTCTTTATTAATTTTTTGTATTTTAATGTTGTAAGGCACACAAAACCAGTGATACTCTACCAGAATTTTCTATTCAAATGATAAGTACAGAAATTAAGTACAGTCCAAACACGGTCCAAATAATGTAGCTTTTCATGGTAAGAGTAACAGTAAATAATATTAGTGCTGTGTGAGGCAGTAACCTCATGTTTTATTTTTGGGATAATAGTTAATAATTTAAATAGGGTATTAGTGCTGGTTCAAAAACAATAACATTTTTGAATTTTTCAGGCACAAACAGCACCGTTTCATGCATATGACCCTGGCTTAAAAACTAAAACCGGTCTATGAAATACCCAAGTTTGACAGCTGATGGCCCTCTTCAGTCTGAGAGAGAAATTCATCCTGACTTAACAACATTTGCTTGCCGGTGTGAGCTGAATTGTGGGCAACCATAATTGGAGCTCCTGACAGTGTCTGCGTGGTTATCTGCCCACCGTGAGGTGAAACCAGAGAGTGCCACAACATACATTATTAGTGCTGAACACGTCTGCCAAACACAACCAGCCGGATTCGTTGGAGTCTATTTACATGAGTATTCACAAATGATCATGATGCCACATGTTCACTACATCCTTCACACACTGAAATAGTCTGCTTTCAGAAGGAATAAATCAAATAAACACAAATATCAGGCCAGTGGTTATTCAGTGAGCAAGTCCACAATGATCAGCTAATAAATATAGCCGGTGCAGTTCAAGTAAAACTCATAAAATCAACCAGAGTACCACAAAACGACTGTAGTACCAGCAGTTACTGCAAAACTCACTACACACTCCATAATCACACTGTATTCACACTGGAAGCGTGTCGGTTGTCTACACTGGAAGTATCAAAGCTGCACTTCACCTCGTAACGGAATATGAATATATATAAGCTCGATGTTAAGAGTTCAGCAAGAGCAAAATGTGTGAATAACTTTGTTTCCAACTATATAGATATACAGTAGTTACTGTATATACAACTATGTGTTTTTCGACAAAAATCTACACTACTGTTCAAAAGTTTGGGGTCGGTGAGATTTTTTATTTTATTTTTTTAAAGAGAATTGAATGCTTTTATTCAGCAAGGATGCATTAAATTGATCCAAATGCAGAGTAAAAGACATTTAAAGTCAAAAGGGTTCTTCAAATAAATGTGTCTTTTGAATATAGTCATCAAAGAATCACCCAAAAATAAAAGCATCACGGTTTCCACAAAAATATGAAGCAGCAACTGTTTTCAACATTGATAATAATCAGAAATGTTTCTTGAGCAGCAAATCAGCACATTAGAATGATTTCTGAAGATCATGTGACACTGAACTGCTGAAGATTCAGCTTTGCATTACACACGCTAAAAATGCTGGGTTAAATACAACCAACCCAGTGCTGGGTAAAATAGGGAAAAACCAAGCAATTGGGTTGTTTTGACACAGCAGTTGGGTTACTACCCAGAAGGTTCGGTTAAACATTTAACCACGTGGGTTAAATACAACCCAATTGCTGGGTTTGTCCATTTTTTTACCCAGCACTGGGTTGTATTAACCCAGCATTTTTTTAGAGTGCAGGAATAAATTTTATATTTTTATAATATATTTATTTTTAAAAATATATATTTTAAGTATATCAAAACAGACAACAGTTATTTTAAATGTAATAATATGGCAAAATATTACGATTTTATTGTATTTCTAATATTATAAATGCAGCCTTGGTGACAGAAAAGTTTAAAACATTAAAATATCTTTACCCTTTTGAATGGTAGTGTATACAACTATGTATTTTAACAAAAATAATTAGTATAAAAACGTACTACTATATATTTAATAGATGACATATGTCTATTTTGCTACTATCTTGATTAAAAATAAATTAATCAGCATTTAAGTGATGTTAATGCATGTTCATAAACACAATTTGAGATGTTGCGCTGCAATGGAGCTTCAAAAGAAAATCTGAATGAAAGGGTTTATTAAAAAATAAAAAATAAATAAAAAACAAATAAAAATCAAACCCAGATTTATTTTTTATTTTTTTATGTGGCCACAGTGTAGAATTAAATTAAAATAATATCTATCATTTCACACTTATGGTATTTGTAAATACGTGTTTGTATTTCAGATGAATGAAAGAAATACAATGGCTGCGGCAGCTTTGTAATGTGTCAAAAACAGAAAGCGTGAACTGACAGTGCATCACGTCAGACACATCCAGTGTAAACAGCTCCAGTGATTCAAATAGGAGTGATTTAATGCAACATGCTACATGCGTCCAGTGCAGACACAGTGCCATTACTCAGAGCATGTCAGATGTGTACATGTATGATATATTGTTTAAACATAACTCATTTGTATTTAGATTTTTTTTTGTTTATATTCAACACTTTGGTATTACTTTGCAATATACACCTCTGCAAGCCAATCAATAAGTGACTGCTGAATCTCAGAATGCTGAACAGCATTTCCAGATCTCCTGTTTGGCAGATATTGCTTTTTGCATTATTACCAAGTATCTTGCTTCGATTCATTTGAAATGCTATTGTGCTCTCTGATTGCACGCACCACACCCGAACACATGAAAATAATCACCATCATCCATAGAACTGAACAAATATACAGCATTCAAATACTTTGTGACATCCACATAATCTTCTTGCCACCAACAAATATAAATGTAAAAGTCACATTGTGCACCTGCGTCTCTTCACTCCTCGCACACCGACTCGCCCAGATCTACGGCGCCTCCTCTGGTCAGTCTGCGCATCTTGCTGAAGTCGTGATCGGAGCGGAGGTACGACAGCGACGCTCCCACATGCGTGCCCAGCTGATGGGGCTGAACGTGGACCGGTAGAGGACGCATTTCCCCTTCACTCCTCCAGAACAGACAGTAGTGCTGCGGCTCCGTCACGCCGAACAGACCGGCGCAGGTCTGGGCTAAAGCCTCGACGTTTTCTCCCGCCTTCCAGAGGAGTGTTCGAACTGCACTACGACTGTCGTCCTGGAATAGCACTCGCACAAACCTCTGCACTCCCACAGCAAACAACAAGAAACACAAACACACATAGTTGATTTAAAGACAAGATGAAAATTATGAGAAACGTAGCATTGCATCACTTGCTCACCAATGGATGCTCTGCAGTGAATGGGTGCCGTCAGAATGAGAGTCCAAACAGCTGATAAAAACATCACAAGTAATCCACACCTTTCCAGTCCGTCAGTTAATGTCTTGAGAAGTGAGAAGCGAGAAGCTGTGTGTTTGTAATAAACAAATCCATCATTAAGAAGTTTTAACTTCTTAATGATGAATTAAGCAGTGCTTGATCCGTGCATATTTCTCTCCTGATTCAGATGAGATGAGGAAAACAGTATTATGGATTATGGACTCATATTTTAGTCTGAAGCAATAGTTTGAGTTAAAAACATCTTGATGGATTTGCTTCTAACAAACACGCAGCTTTCACTTCACAAGACATTAACTGATGGAATGGAGTGGTGTGGATTACTTGTGGATTATTGTGATGTTTTTATCAGCTGTTTGGACTCATTCTGACGGCACCCATTCACTGCAAATAAATAAATAATCAACTGTTTAAATTCTTAATACAGTTTCAGTGTGCATGATTAATCTGTGCACTCTATTTAAAGAAAAACTTTTCTAAGCAAAAATCAAAATACATTCTCAACGTTTCGGTTTAATGTAAGCAAGCCGGGTGGGCAGGGAAAAGCTATTAATTTTAGAAATCAGGAATCAGAATCAGAATCAGAATCAGAAAAAGCTTTATTACCAAGTATGTTTGCACACAAGGAATTTGACTTGGCCACAGGAGCTTCCAGTGCAGAAGAAATTACCGACATAGTGCAACATACATGATAGTGTAGACATACATAGAAATAACACAGTAGGGATGTAATATAAAACTAAAATAAAAAAAAAAAAAAAAAAAGTGAATAATGTACTTTACAGAAATAGAAGTATCGGAAAAATTTAATTGTTAGCTACTGTACAGATCTGTTTATTGAGGTGCAGAGATGATATGTTATTTACAAGTGGCAGTTTAATATCCATATAATATGTAGTGTATAATTTGGAAAGCTTAATTGTTAGACGAGTATGTAGCCTGTAGGAAAAATGTTCTTGGCTTGCTGTTCTGGTGGTCAGTGTCTGTTTAGCGCCCCGACCAGATGGCAACAGTTCAAAGAGAGAGTGTGCTGAGTGTGAGGGGTCCAAAGTGATTATGTTTTCCCTTTTCCTCACTCTGGAGGTGTAAATATCTTGGAGGCTGGGCAGAGGGGCACGATAATCCTCTCAGCAGTCCTGACTTTCCGTTGTAGTCTCTTGATGTCTGATGTCTGATTTGGTTGCTGAACCAAACCAGACAGTTATGGGTGAACACAGGACAGACTCAATGATAGAAGAGTAGAACTGTTTCAGCAGCTCCTATGACAGGCTGAACTTCCTCAGCTGGCGAAAAAGTACAACCTCTGCTGGGCCTTTTTTGCACTGGAGTCTATGTGAGTGTCCCACCTTCGTTCCTGAGAGATTGTTGGTGCCCAGGAACCTGAATGACTCCACTGTCGTTACAGTGCTATCCATGATGTGAGTGGGGGGAGTGCAGGGGGTTTTCTCCTGAAGTCCACTATCATCTCCATTGTTTTGAGCGTGTTGAGCTCCAGGTTATTTTGACGGCACCAGACAGCCAGCTCTTTAACCTCTGTACTGAAGCAGACTCGTCTCCGTTCTTGATGAGGCCGATGACTGTAGTGTCGTCCGCAAACTTCAGAAGCTTGACAGAGGGGTCTTTAGATGTGCAGTCACTTGTGTAGAGGGAGAAGAGCAGTGGAGAGAGAACACACCCCTGGGGGGCGACAGTGCTGATGGTGATAGTCCTGGATGAGAGTTTGCCCAGCCTCACTAGCTGCTGCCTGTCTGTCAGGAAGCTGGTGATCCACTGACAGATGGAGGTGGGCACGGAGAGCTGCGTGAGTTTGTCTGAGAGAAGGTCAGGCATGATGGTACTGAAGGCCGAACTGAAGTCCACAAATAGGATCCTTGCGTAATTCCCAGGTCTGTCGAGGTGTTGCAGGATGTAATGCAGTCCCATGTTGACGGCATCATCCACAGACCTGTTTGCTCTATAGGCAAACTGAAGAGGATCCAGCAAAGGTCTAGTGATGTCCTTCAGGTAGGCCAGGACAAGTCTCTCAAGTGACTTCATGACCACAAATGTGAGAGCGACAGGTCTGTAGTCGATAAGTCCAGTGATTTTGGGCTTTTTGAGGACCGTAATGATGGTGGAGCGTTTGAAGCAGCAAGGAACTTCACACAGCTCCAATGATCTATTGAAGATCTGTGTGAAGATATGGGCCAGTTGGTCAGCACAGACTTTTAAACAGGCAGGTGAAACACCATCTGGGCCAGAAGCTTTTCTAGATTTCTGCTTCCTGAAGACCCGGTTCACATCCTCTACACAGACCTTAAAAACAGGTTGAATGGTTGGGGGAGGGAGGGTGGGCAGGGTGGTTGCAGGGGTGGTAGGTGGAGGTGTGAAGTGCAGATCAGAGCGGAAGGGGGGTGGTAGACGATCCTTTTCAAATCTGCAGTAAAACACATTCAGATCGTCAGCCAGTTGTTGATTCTCCGCAAGCTGTGGGGGTGGTGTCTTGTACATGGTGATGTTCCTCAGACCAGTCCATACTGACGCTGGATCGTTTGCTGAAAGCTCTTTTCTCAGCTTTTCTGAGTAGTTTTTTTTAGCCACTCTGATCTCCTTTGTTAGTCTGTTCCTGGTCTGGTTATACAAGATTTTATCCCCACTTCAGTAAGCACCTCTTTTGGCGTGGCGTGACGGAGCTGTCTGAGTTTTGCAGTGAGCCATGGTTTGTCGTTTTTGTAGGTTAAATGAGTCCTGGTAGGGAATGCACATATCTTCACAGAAACTGATATATGATGTTACAGTCTCTGTGAGCTCGTCCAGATCGGTGGCAGCAGCTTCAAAGACGCTCCAATCAGTGAGGTCAAAACAAGCTTGTAAATCCTGCTCTGCTTCATTAGTCCATCTTTTTACAGTCCTTAATACAGGTTTAGCTGATTTCAGTTTCTGCCTGTAGGTCGGTATTAGATGAACTAAACAGTGATCAGAGAGCCCCAAAGCTGCTCTGGTATGCATCCTTTATTGCTGTGTAACAGTGATACAAAATAGTGCTGTCTCTGGTGGGACACACGTAATGTGCTGCTTGTATTTTGACAGTTCACGGGACAGATTTTATTTGTTAAAATCTCCAAGAATGATTAAAAATAGAGTCTGGGTACCTTTGCTCCATTTCAGTTATTTGTTCGGCCAGCTGTTGCATCGCGGCGCTCACGCACGCGTCCGGAGGCACGTACACATTCACAAGAATGAAAGAGGAAAACTCCCGCGGCGAGTAGAACGGTTTACAGTTTATGATGAGTGCCTCTAAATTAGGACAGCATACCTTTTTCAGCGTTGTTACATCTGAACACCAACTTTCGTTGACGTAGAAACACAATTCACCACCTCTCGTTTTCCCCATTAACTCCACGATGCGATCCGCTCTGAACAGCTGGTAGCCCGGCAGATGAAGCGCGTTGTCCGGAATGGCTTCACTCAGCCAGGTTTCACTGAAGCACAGTGCAGCAGAGTTTGAAAAGTCCTTGTTGGTGCGGGTGAGGAGAAGAAGTTCATCCGTTTTGTTAGGAAGGGAACGGACATTCGCGAGATGAATGCTTGGGAGCGCAGTTCAAAAGCCGCGCGTGCAGAGCTTCACCAGGGCGCCGGCGCGTTTCCCTCTTCTGCGTCTGCAAGCGTGTTTGAACAACACCTCTGTACCTCCGACTAGAATGTCCAACAAAAAGTCCGAATAATCAAAAACCGGAAAAAAATTGTCTGGGATGTGTTGCTTAATGTTAAGGAGTTCTTCTCTGGTAAAACTTATAGAAGAAGAATGACAAAACACAGAACAAACAAACAAAAACCATAGAAGAATTGCGGAGCTCAGCGTCCTTGCTGCCATTTGCGGCGCCATCTGAGTATTGGGTAAATGTTACATGTAAATGTTACCTGTCTACATTAATTTCCTGGTGCTTAGTCCTCTGTAATAATCAACATTGTCAGATTACGAGTATTACATTATTAAAGTCAATTGTTTGTATTCTACCGCCCCCTTTAAAAGTTATTTTTCCGGTACTAACAGATTAAATAAGACTATGCACAGAGGAAAAAATACACAACCTAAAATATAAATATAAAATGTATATATATATATATATACAGTGGGGAAAAAACGTATTTAGTCAGCCACCAATTGTGCAAGTTCTACCACTTAAAAGATGAGAGAGGCCTGTAATTTTAAACATAGGTATACCTCAACTATGAGAAAAAAAATGAGAAAAAAAAAAATCCAGAGAATCACATTGTAGGATTTTTAAAGTATTAATTGGTAAATTCCTCGGTAAAAAGTATTTGGTCACCTACAAACAAGCAAGATTTCTGGCTCTCACAGACATGTAACAACTTCTTTAAGAGGCTCCTATGTCCTCCACTCGTTACCTGTATTAATGCCATCTGTTTGAACTTGTTATCAGTATAAAGACACCTGTCCACAACCTCAAACAGTCACACTCCAAATACACCATGGCCAAGACCTAAGAGCTGTCAAAGGACACCAGAAACAAAATTGTAGACCGGCACCAGGCTGGGAAGACTGAATCTGCAAAAGGTAAGCAGCTTGGTGTGAAGAAATCAACTCTGGGAGCAATTATTAGAAAATGGAAGACATAAAGGACCACTGATAATCTCCCTCAATCTGGGGCTCCACGCAAGATCTCACCCCGTGGGGTCAAAATGATCACAAGAACTGTGAGCAAAAATCCCCGAACCACACGGGGGGACCTAGTGAATGAACTGCAGAGAGCTGGGACCAAAGTAACAAAGGCTACCATCAGTAAAACACTGCGCCGCCAGGTACTCAAATCCTGCAGTGACAGACGTGTCCCCCTGCTTAAGCCAGAACATGTCCAGACCCGTCTGAAATTTGCTAGAGAGCATTTGGATGATCCAGAAGAGGATTGGAGAATGTCATATGGTCAGATGAAACCAAAATATAATTTTTTTGTAAAAACTCAACTTGTCGTGTTTGGTGGAGAAAGAATGCTGATTTGCATCCAAAGAACACCATACCTACGGTGAAGCATGGGGGTGGAAACATCATACTTTAGGGCTGTTTTTCTGCAAAGGGACCAGAACGACTGATCCGTGTAAACGAAAGAATGAACGGGGCCATGTATCGTGAGATTTTGAGTGAAAATCAAGGGCATTGAAGATGAAACGTGGTTGGGTCTTTCAGCATGACAATGATCCAAACACACCGCCCGGGCAACGAAGGAGTGGCTGCGTAAGAAGCATTTCAAGGTCCTGGAGTGCCTAGCCAGTCTCCAGATCTCAACCCCATAGAAAATTTTTGGAGGGAGTTGAAAATCCGTGTTGCCAGCGACAGCCCCAAAACATTACTGCTCTAGAGGAGATCTGCATGGAGGAATGGGCCAAATACCAGCAACAGTGTGTGAAAACCTTGTGAAGAATTACAGAAAACGTTTGACCTCTGTCATTGCAAACAAAGGGTATATAACAAAGTATTGAGATGAAATTTTGTTATGACCAAATAAGTATTTTCCACCAAAAATCATACAATGTGAATTTCTGGATTTTTTTTCCTCATTTTGACTCTCATAGTTGAGGTATACCTATGAAGAAAATTACAGGCCTCTCTCATCTTTAAGTGGGAGAACTTGCACAATTGGTGGACTAAATACTTTTTTGCCCCACTGTAAATAATTACATATATACAGTCAAAATTTATTCAGACACCTTCAACATTTCTCACATTCACAGTTTATTCGCTATAGTTTAGAAAAATGTAATAAAATATGACAAGAACTCAAGAGTTAAACTGTGTCAGAACAAATTCATATTGATAATGTCAGATAACATGGGTAGGTCAAGTGTCTGAATATGTTTGGTCCCAAATTTGTATAAGTTTTACTGGAGTCCACTTTATGAAGAAGTTTTGGGTATAATATGTCACAGTTTACTTTATTCTGCTATCCTCACTTACATAATGACTATGTGTCTGCATCACTAGTAAAAAAAGAAATCAAAAATTACATCTGGTGTCTGAATAATTTTTGGTTTGACTGTATGTGTATGTGTATGTATGTATATATATATATATATATATAGCGAAATGCAGTCTATGGTTTCAACCTGTTTCAGCTGACTGTCTTTCTGGGTCTTGGCTTCTTGGCCCCGCCTCCTACTCCACTCCCTCAAGTACTCTTGAGCCTCATTGGTCAGACTGCAGCTGGGCGTGGCCCCAGGCTTGCTCTGGATCAGACATAGGCTGGCATACACACTCGTCAAATAGTATCCACCTACAAACAAACAGCCATGAAAACCAGTTTGGAGTCATCAACAATTCAAAAATAATGCATTTAAGTAGTTTTAAAGTGTAGATCAACTCGATTACATAATTCATAAGACTTCGTGGAAGTGTGTGTTCGCTGCTGGGTTTCCATGGTAACAGCAACTTCTGATTGCTGTTGCTCTGTTCAGGTAGTGTAGCTCTTCACTGGGAAAATGGCTATTGAAGTTGATGAAGATAAATGATGTGGAAATCACACCCACTTGCAGCTCAGAGCGTATGGTAGGTATGTCTCGAAAGGTTTGCATTTTATTGTTAAGAATCTGGAGTTTCATCATCTTTAGAGCTGGTGAATTGTTTTTAAATGAAACCATTTTGATTGACATTTCCCCGTAATTAATGTACATTTGTATATTTATAATTGCCTTTGAATGACCGTTGATTCTGTTCCTCCCAGTCTAGGATTCTCATATCTGTGAAGGACTCATCCAATACATGTTATCTAAAAAGTTATCTTACACGATAGCATAAAAGTGTCGTCTACTGATTGGATCCATTAGAAGCGAGTCTAACAAGCTCCAAACTGGTTTTAAACGGAGTCAGTATGTGTTTGATTTTACCCTCTCCTGTCAGCCATGATGGCTCAAGCAGCTCCATCATGTACTCCGTCTCCAGCAGCAGTTGTGGGATGTTACACTGAACTAGCACATAGGACAGCGCTGGTAGGAAGTCCTCAGACCCCACGTCCTGATCTGCAGAGAGGAAATGAGTCTTAAAAACTAAAAGTTGCTCTGTACCTAATGACCACCCAGTCTCTAAATCTTTCCTCACCAGGTTGCGTCCCCATGGCTTTGTACACACTCTTGCACACCTGCAGCAGAAGCAACACCTTGTCAATGGGCGAATGGCTGCGCTGCATTAGTGTGAGCTTCGCCTTCGCTCTGTCCATGCCACGGACGTCCAGGACGCCCACTCGTACAGCCAGGCGCTCCTGCGCCCCCTCCTGGTAGGCCAGCAAGCTGTCGGTGATCTTCTGTAGGGAGCCGTCCTGAGTGTGGAGGGAAATGAGCGTCTGCTGCAGCTGAATCTTCAATGGCTTCAACACGCAGCCGAACAGAGCCTTTTCCAGGGCAAGGTCTGTGGGTCACATGACATGAAATGTGAATTAAAATGAGCAATAAGCATCTCGTACTGTTGGCAAAGCACATCGCGTGTTATTTTAAGCTGTAAAGTTTCTAAATCATCTATGTGAAGTCATCCTCCTGTGGGAGGATATTTCTGAATGTAACAGTCTCTTTCTGGTGCCCTTGTGTGCCATTTGCAGTGTTTACTGGCTTTGAATGGCCTTGTCAGGGATTGAAATATTGGATGTAACTTTTTATAGACAAGGTTAGTGATTTGAAATGTTTCACACATAAATATTGTCACTATACTTTGGAAATAGTGTGTATTTTAATGTTTACTGTGGTGCAAGGCCTTGCCCTGTAAACTAACATTGTAAATGTATTACTGAACATGCAATTTTTCATGTCAATGCTGTCGGTAGAGCATATCTTGAATTGAACCCAGAATATTTCTTCATATGTTTATTTCTAATTTAATAATGCTTTGATCAACCAAAATCAGTGCTTGAAGTGGGTTGAAGTGCACTTGAGTCTTTAGCGTACCAGCACTTTTTTGTGCGTACCGGCACTTCTGACATGTTGCCGGTACCGAGTCAAAGCATCAGTGTCTGGGTGATTAGAAATGACACTATAAAGCACACTACCCCAAGGTCACTTGAAACCGGTAAACTTCTGGAAAGTTCAAGATTCCAGTTCAAAGTTCAAAACAGTGCTAATGCAAAGAAAACACTGACAATTTCATCAGAGATGGCAGAGAGAATAGTGACTAGCGTCCAGATGGCAGTAAATTATTATTTTCAGCGTGTATTTGGCTTAAAAGCACAAGTGTTTTATAATGAATGCCGGCTGAAGGTGTTTTAGATTATGCACTGGACAGTGGTTTAGTTATTCTGAATGGATCTGTATAGTAGCATGTACAGTCAGGTTAAGGCAGCAGGTTTAGTGGTCTTTTGGCACCTCTCTGCGGTGCTGTTTGGTATCGCAGCTTAACTGGTGCTTATTTATTTTTTAAGGGGGTCATATGATGTTGCTAAAAAGAACATTATTTTGTGTATTTGGTGTAATGAAATGTGTTTATGCGGTTTAAGGTTCAAAAACACATTATTTTCCACATCTGTACATTATGTTTCTCCTCTATGCCCTGCCTTTCAAAAATGCATCGATTTTTACAAAGCTCATAGGTCTAAAAAAGCGAGGTGTGCTCTGATTCGCCAACTATCCAGTGCGTTGTGATTGACCGAATACCTCAAGCATGTGACAGAAATGTTACGCCCCTTACCATACTGTTGATGCCATGTCCCGGCTGGCCATGCACAAAAAACATTAACTCATTATAAACTATTCCTTTTTGCATCCATTGGGGACATAATTACGGGTTATAATGACTTACACTGTCTTTTTACAAGTTGTGTTGCATCGCGCCGCGTAAACAAAAAAAACCATGTCTGCATTTCTGATTGGAGAAACAACAAACATCAAGCGCTACTCTACACTGCCCAAAAAACTCGCGTTTGAAACATCAGTGGCAAATCCTTTAAATATGAAAACTGTATCAGAGAACAGCCGGCATTGTAGTCTACTCTTTCAGGAAACAGTCCTCCATAAAATGCCTGCACACATCTGAATATTTGGGTTGAAACTGTTTTGGAACAGATGTTTGGAAAGCAACTTAACCACTGAGTTTTGTCGGGTCCTCTTTGAAAGACCAACAAAGTAGTTTTGCTTCACTGAAACAAAGCGGCACACACGGTTTGGGGCTGAGTAGCGGAGGCGCTGGCGGATATCGACGAAGGAGGTGTGTCGGCAACCACTGTACGACCCCGGGCGTCCACTGTGAAAACCGGTCTGGCGATCCACAGCGTGAAGTTGATGTTTTTCTTCAGCGACCAGCACGGATCAGATCCATGCATGACTAAGCGGATATCGTCCTCTTTTGGAAGGGCAAACAAATTAGCTTCTCAGCAATAATTCAAACAACGAAAGCAAGCCAGACATAACTATATCACGACATTGGCGGCAGCGAGCAGACACCATCATACAGTAACAAAGAAATACAGTTACGCCTTTTTTCTTGTTTGAACATTTGGGCGGCGTTAGCAAATATTCCAACAAGTGACCGTAGATATTTGGGTGGGGCACTAAAATGTTTAGAACGAGCCGTTTTTAGTAGGTGGTTTCCTCATAATAATTTATAAGAGCTCTCTTTGGATTTAGTAAGCAACTTCAACGACCTTCTTAAGCACCGCGCTTGTAACACTCCAAAGTGAAAGGAAAAATTTAAATCGCATCATATGAAACCCCTTTAAAAATGCTCTAGACAATTTTCTTTCTTCCTTTCTTTCTTTCTTCCTTTGCATATTACATACATTAGGAATTCTGAAATTAATTTACTTAATAAAAAAAAATTTGGGGGGGGGGGGGGTTGGAAAGTACCGCACCTTTTTTTTTTCCACTTCAAGCACGGACCAAAATTAATGCTTACATTTTACACATGTTTTTTCTATGTGAGCAAATGAGAAGATATGGCACAGATTGCATACTGGCCTACTCATGTTTGCCTACAGCTATTTGGAACGTGCACGTCTTTCCTGTAGCTCTTTTTAACCACGGTTATGTCCTTGGTAGTGAACAAGGCACACAACCACTGAGCAGCTTGACAAAAATAAATAAGCTCTGTTCAATAGCAAATTAATGTTTGTACAGCAGTAGAAAGAGCCAGACACATTACAGAAAACAAGAAAATCTGTGCACTGAGCAAAATCTCCTCCCCATCCCTCCTTCTATCTCTCTCTCCACGCATTTCCTGAAGTATGCGTGGGAATGTGCTATGTGCTAATGATAAATGCAAAGTGGAAAATGCGAATGCCTCCACCAACATCTGAAACAGCATCCATCCCCGGGGACGTGGCCGGCTTTTAGATTTCTTGCTTTGATTTGGGGGAGATCTCATAATCAGCTCATAATCCCAGTTATGCAGGTTTATAAAAGATTGGATGTTCTTATTTGACTGACGTAATTGTTCTGCAGCATAAAAATAGAGCTACAGTAACTTCAACTTGTGTCTTACGCACTGCTGTGCTGCCAGAATTTAGCATGCTGCATAAACATTAACAATCTTCCTGCAGAAACAAGGAAAATATTTGGAAATATTTTACAAGTGCATCATAGAACGGGAGTCATCATCTCACACTAAAACTGTGTTACAGCTGTGCTAATAAAAACTACATGTAACATTGCAATTCAAACATTAATGCTATTTTCCAGAAATGCATTATTTCAAAGGACTCTAGGAAACCAATCACATCTTTTCTCCACTCCAGCGTTTTAGAGTTTTTAAAACCCACTGATTGGTTTCCATGATGCAGTTCACAGCGTTGAGTCATTTACTTCCTGTGAAAACCTTAGTGGTGTTTGCTAAGTCAAGCATCGCAATTCATATTGCTCATACTCAAGGTTAGTGAACCTTCCAAACTCTGTGCATTCTAGTGTATTAAACTTGGTGCAACTTGACTGGACCATTTTTAAACACGAATGATACATCATGCTTCTTATTGATTGTTTACTTTCATAAACAATCAGACCTTCAATTTCCATATGGCACTAAAATTGGCAAATAATCACTCAAAAAGACATTACAAGTGGGAAAAGAAAGACTAGACTATCATATGCTGCTTTTCCACTGCATGGTACGGCTCCCTTTTGGGGAGTTTTCCACTGTGTACAGTACCTAGTACCTGGTACTTTTTTTTAATACCACCTAGGTTGAGGTTCCAAGCAAGCTGTAACGATAAAAATGTGCCGTTGAACACTGCAGATCACTGATTGGTCAGAGAGAATCGTCACTACCAGCGTCATTGGATTTGCGACACGAGACACCAAACTCACTAGAATTAAATTGTCAACAACAGCCACCGCAGTATCATTTGTTCGCATGACTTTTTTAAATGACTTGCTTTAAACGACCGTCGCATGCAACTTGAAAAAAGAAATGGCTGTATCGTGGTCAGCAGACGAGGTGCCGGCGCAAAACGTATAAATGAGCGCACCTCTGCTCTAATGCAGTCATCTGGAAAACCCACTTTGAAGAGGTACGAAACTGCATTGAGAAGCAAACTGAACCAAAGCAAACCGAGCCGTGCCGTGACGAGCCGAGTCGTACCACGCAGTGGAAAAGTGCTTATAGAGACTTAAGACAACCATCTCCAAACCACCTAGAACAGGGCTGTCAAACTCAATTCCTGGAGGGCCGGAGCCCTGCAGAATTTTGTTTCAACCCTGCTCCAACACACATAACATGTAGTTTTCAAATAAGCCTGAAGGACTTGATTAGTTGGATCAGGTGTATTTAATTTAAGCTCCGGCCCTCCAGGAATTGAGTTTAACACCCTTGACCTAGAACATCCTAGCAGCCTTCTAGCAACGTCTTGCTAACCAACTCTTATTTTCTTTAATCCATTTTCAATATTTTCTTCTACTTATGTTTATAAAATTGGAGTGGTGTGGCATAGTGTTTACTGGGCTGGTAACCAAAAGTCTGGAGGTCTGACTTACATTGCATGCAAGATACACATTTTATAAGCTCATGTGTTCCTTGGAAATTTAACCCATCATTTTGGGATTATGAGCATCTGCTCTACTTTTTGAGCTACAGGAACTACTGTATCAATATTGTGTCATTGATTAAACCTCAAGTGATGTCTCCTTACCTTTCTCGTTCTCAGGCACCAGCGTCTCAATTGGAGGTTCTATTTCTCCTGCTTCCAGAAGGAGACTTTTGGCTTGGGACAGAAATCTCCTCACCCCCTGAAGCAGCTCCACAGCAGAATTATGCTTTGAGGCCTCTATCTCCTGCCTTAGCTTCTCTAAAAAGTCCTGCACCAGCGACCCAAATGTGGAGCGCTTGTCATGGGAGAGTTCGTCCACCAATCGGGCAACTCGGCGCTCCGGTGCAAACACGCATACAAAGGCAGCGGTCATGCGGCGCAGAGTCGAGGTTGGGTTCGCTGAGGGGAAACGGGTACCACGTGCGGCAGGCGGCCATTGGTAATTGGCAAGGTCCGCCTGAGCTTCCTCCTCCTCCAGACTGCTGAAGGAACTATTGCTGTCCAGTTCAGCAAGGGAAGGAGCTCGAGTCCTTTCCAAAGCAAGACACACTTCGCCATCTTCAGTATCTTTGTTGAGCCCAGTGTGGTCTTGTCGGGGCAAGGAATTACTCTAGAAAACCACATGATGTTATTTTTAGAGCATGTCACTATTGAAATAGTTTCAAACACACATCACGATCATGACCTTCCAGAACCACAAGTGCAGTGTAGGCACAGTATGTGGAATATCATTACATTGTTTGTAGGAGGCAGTTAACCAGTAAAGGTTATGTTTGTGCTAACCTCTCTCCACCCGCACTAACTACTGCACAGTGGCGTGGGGATCCAGTGGATGTCAGTCCTGGTTCTGCGGGCCCACTTATGTAAAACATCTCATTCAGATCATCAGCTGGTTAGGAGAGAGCTCCATAATCTGAACTTAATGTGTCAGATAAAAGAGAAATACAAAACGTGCAGAGCAGTGTGTCCTCAGGACCAGGACTGAAAACCACAGATTTAGCAAAGTAGGATGTGTCCCATTTTCATTGGTCCTAAAATAATGTTACTGTAAAACAAAGACACCCTTAACCATCTCCATATGCCTAACTATTAACTCTTTCCCCGCCAAACACAGAATTTTCCAGGTTTCCACGTTCTCGCTGTTATATATTTGGGGGCGCTATTACGCATCTCCTGAATGAGTCTAGAATGTGCACATGAAAACATTGTCAACAGCAACAATAAACCGCATATCAATTAAAACTGCCTAATGTTACCGAGCGAAATGTCGATCCCGGAAGTGGTAAAGGACTGTGAAGCTTTGGGGGTGTTGATGGAAGCGATCTACTGCATCTATGCTTTGATCATCGATCTGAATATGATCCAGATGTAGTCTTTGATAAAAACATGATTTTCTCTGCTTTTTGCTAAAAATTTTGCTTTTTTTAATAAAACTTACCTACATTCGAGTGTTGATAAAAAAGAATGCTTGAAGCTAGAATAAAAAAGATTTTTGTTTTAAATAGAGGCTCTGTTCTTTATTTTGATGCATTGCATGTTCAAATATTCATAAAACAAAATATTCTGGGGGGCATGAAATTTTAGTGAAAATCATCAAAATGCCTAGGCGTAGCTGCACTTTTTTTTTTTTAAACGCTGGCGGGGAAAGAGTTAAAGGGATAGTTCAACCAAAAATGAAAATGATCCCATGATTTACTCACCCTCAAGCCATCCTATAGGTGTATATGACTTTCTTCTTTCAGATGAATACAATCAGAGTTATATTAAAAAATGTCCTGGCTCTTTCAAGTTTTATAATGGCAATGACTTGTGTCCGATAGTTGCGCCCCAACAGGCATCCATCCTCATACAAGTGCCACCCATGGCTCCCATGGGGTTAATAAAGGCCTCTGAACTACGGCTTTTTCGTTATAAGGCCAAGAGAAGATGGAAGTCGAGCTGGATGCTTCATAGGTTCTACATTTGGATATTTTTCTTACACAAATGCATCGCTTCGCTTCAGAAGGCCTTTATTAAGGCGGAGTCCTTTTTATGATGGATGGATGAACTTTTTTGGGCTTCAAAATCTCAACCACCATTCACTGCCATTATAAAGCTTGGAAGAGCCAGGTCATTTTTTTATATAATTCCGATTGCATGTTGTCCGATGTTGACAGAGAAACATGCCTTACTTTACAAAATCTCAGTCAGCCATGGGCACACACACTTACAGGCGGTATCTGTCCCAACATCTGTTCATCCTCCTCTACTGAAGTGGGAGTAAGTGCCGGGGTCCTCCTGAGCACGCTCAACCCTCCTGTTCGTCTCGGGCCGCCCTGGTTGGAATTCTGTCCATGTGTCTCCCCCTGGGTTAGGTCCGATTCTCCACCCGACAGGCTGAGAGAGGTTTCATTGGACACACGGACCCTGAGGCTGCGTTTAAAGCGATGGCGTTTGTGCGAGGCGGTTCTGCTGGGCTGGGGAGGCTGAAGGAACAGGGGGTTGATGAAACATGGGCTGATCAATCTGAATGTCCTGTGGGGCGCTGAAGGCGGAGGGGGGCCATTTGGAAGGCCAGGAGACATCTGAGAGCTCCAGAACTCTGAAAAAGCCATGGAAGGTTGCAAAGAGTGGAACTGAGATGTATTTCTTAGGAATTTTAGAGCAGTTATGCCATATTCCAGTATCTATCGAAACTAAAGCTTTCAATGTACCATGAAAACATAACATCTTTTTGCAATATCTGTTCAGATAATCATGACTTGTCCTGTTATGGTTTGGTAATAAGGATGCAATTTGGCATGCTAGTTGGAATTGCTTAGCCATGTGGTATTTCTTAGTTGGTAACTAACAGTAAGGGTAAGGTGTTGGGAAAGTTTTCCAAATGTTGTCGAGTCACTCTTTCTCCTAGCACCAAACAATTATCCCTGAGTTTGAGCAGTGCATTTCAGCACTATTTTAACAGTATATTTCAACAGATTTTGCGATTCTGTCAAAAGGAAATGCTAGCTTTGCAAAGAGGCAGTTATTGAAGGATGGATGGGATAATTAAAAACTATAGAGGACAAAACTGCACACCTGCAGGTGGGCATAAGCACAGAAAAGCGCTGCAGCAAGAGGGTGTTAAGGATGCTAAGTGGGTGTTTATATACAGTATTAGTGCAAAAATGTCTAATTTAGTTTTAAAGGTCAAAAAGAGGGGTGGAAACGGTCGTGAAAAACATGTATGCTTACCTAAACCCAAATGCGAAATGTTTTCCAGCTGGGTGTGTGTTGTGGCCTGTATAATTGCATCTGGGAGCTCAAGTGGGAAAGGCAATACATCTCTGTTGAACACATGCACAAAGAGCAGAAATGACATAATACATTATAGTTCAATCTACATGAATCATTTTCCTATAATGTTTGATGTTTGTTACCTGCTGACGGTGTAAAATGCCACTAGTCTGCAGAGATCAGGGAAGCTCAGGGCAGAACTTTCTAGAGAAAATGCTAAACGGTGAAAAAGAAGATAAACTAATTCAAGATAGAAAATTGCTACCAAGCATAAAATCAGGTTTTATTTTGATAATGCAATTGTGCGAGCTTGTCTTATTGGGGAGTACCAAATAAAATGCATGTCAGGTAGACATGCATAGAAAAAATAATCCCTTATATTGCATATTAAAATACAATATTTTTAGGATTTAAATTAGTCTATAGTAACTATAATTTGCTTAACAATAATAGAAGCTCCCCAGCACAATATAACAACAAAAAAACATTACGGGGGACCAAAGGCTTTATTGTAAGTTTTAGGCGATAGAAAATACCATTAGCTTAGTTCAAAAGCTGTTAAGTATGTATGTGTGACGTGTTGAACTCACTGGAGTCTTCCTCACGGATGGGATACTGTGACACTCCTCCCTCCTCCAGCCGCACACACAAAACCTTCCTGTGGGATGCGCTACACTTACACACCAGAAACGTCTGTGGACAAAGAGGGGAGATACAGCATTCATTAACCCTCATTAGATGATGTTGTACATGTTAAATGATTAAATATAACAATAATATATAATGATATATAATGGAATAAAACAGAGATATTGAGAAGTCAGTGTGTTTAACTGAAGTCTAATTGCCTGATTAGATGCAAATTACACCCATCTTACTGGCCATTGTTATGCAGGTTATACAGAGGTACATCACTGCATGATTACTGTAAATATGACTTTAGATTGTGAATAACATGATTAAAACATGATTTTATTGTAGTGCGTGGGATCTCTCACCCCGCTATCTCTCGTTGCAGATTTGTGGTGGAGTCAGGGTTGATTGACAGCTGCAACCATATGGAGTGTGTGAGGAGAAGACGGTCCAAAACACTCAAACTCCTCTGGAGACGACCGGTCCATGCTATAAAACGAGCAGGATGTCACAAACACAAAAGCTTCACGGAAAGTTCATCATTCACAAAATTCTATTTTTAAATGGTATTGGTAACACTTTACAATACGGCTCTATTTGTATAACGGGTCATATGATGTTGCTATAAATAACATTATTTTGTGTATTTGGTAAAATGAAATGTGTTTATGCGGTTTAAGGTTCAAAAAACATATTATTTTCCACATACTGTAAATTATTGTTTTTCCTCTATGCCCCGCCTTTTTGAAACTCATCGATTTTTACAAAGCTCATCGATGTGAAAAGCGAGATGTGCTCTGATTGGAGCTGTCTAGTGTGTTGTGATTGGCCGAATTTCTCAAGCATGTGACGGAAATGTTACGCCCCTTACAATACCGTGATGCCCTCTCCGGCCGGAGCGACGATTCAAAAACATAAAAACCCATTATAAACGAGGCGTTTGTTGCATCCAGTGGGGACATATTACTGATTATAACGACTTATACTGACTTTTTACACATTGCGTTGCATCGCGCCGCGCCGCGTAACATCAAACCCTGGTCTGCTTTTGTGATCGAGAAATGACAAACAACAATCGCTACTCTTCACTGCTCAAAACTCGTGTTTGAATCTTCAGTGGCAAATCCTTTAAATTAAAACTTACTTATGTGAGTCAGAACTGCTGGCATTGTAGTCTACTCTCCCAGAATCAGGAAACGGTCCTCCATAAAATGTGCTGCACACAAATGGATATTTGGGTTGAACTGTTCTGGATTAGTGTTGTAAATACAACTTAACCACTCTTTTCTAGTTTTGTCCTCTTTTGGAAGACCAAACAAGTAGTTTCGCTTTCACAACTAAACACACAGCACCTCCATGACATGGCGACGCGGTGGCGCAACAATAAAGTTACTCATTCTTTCTTTCGTGGAACATTTGGCCGGCTTATGCCAATCTTCCCACATAGTGACGTAGATATGTGGAGGCGTGTTTAAACGAGGCGTTTTAGGGGGGTGTGGACGAGTCTTAACTTTTATAAAGCATATCTTTTTTGGTTTGAGACTTTAGTCTTTGCAACTTTAGGGATCTTATCTTTTCACAAACAGCTTGTAACACTCCAAAGTGAAAAGGAAAACTTGAAATCGCATCATATCACCCCTTTAACTACTTAGTAACATGAATAACAGTGAAAAAATTACAATTACATATACTTTTTTTTTTACCCATGTCACCTCGTATGGTCTTGTAATTTCTCTAACAGTATCACATTCTACTCTCCCATAGATCACATCGATACAGTATAACATGAAACGCTCTTTAAATTCTTTCACTAAATAAGATACAATGCATAAATTATTCTTGAACTGAACAAAGCACGTATACAGGAGAAGGTATACTTAAAAATATCCCTATGTTAATTTTGAAGTGTAAATACACTTTTGTCTATATCGACTTGTTTTATAGGCCGAGACCGTAGTTACACCAATTACAACCCACTTCCAAAAAATTTTGGAACATTTTTCCAAATTGTGAGTAAAAAATTAATGGAATAATTTACAAATCTCATAACTTATATTTTATTCACAATAGAATATAGATAACATATCAAATGTTGACAGTGAGACATTTTGAAATGTCATGCCAAAAATTGGCTCATTTTGGATTTCATGAGAGCTACACCTTCCAAAAACGTTGGGACAGGTAGCAATAAGAGGTCGGAAAAGTTAAATGTACATATAAGGTACAGCTGGAGGACCAATTTGCAACTTTATTAGGTCAATTGGCAACATGATTAGTATAAAAAGAGCCTCTCAGAGTGGCAATGCCTCTCAGAAGTCAAGATGGGCAGAAGATCACCAATTCCCCAAATGCTGCGGCGGCGAAATGCCTGTTCTAGTACAACATATGCTCCCATCCAGACGTTGTCTCTTTCAGGGAAGACCTTTCATTTTCCAACATGACAATGCCAGACTACATACTGCATCAATTACAACATCATAGGTGCGTAGGAGGAGGATCCGGGTACTGAAATGGTCAGCCTGCAGTCCAGATCTTTCACCCTAGAAAACATTTGGCGCATCATAAAGAAGAAGATGCCACAAAGAAGACCTAAGACAGTCGAGCAACTAAAAGCCTGTATTAGACAAGAATGGGACAACATTCCTAATTCTAAACTTGAGCAACTGTCTCCTCAGTCCCCAGACGTTTGCATATTGTTATAAAAAGAAGAGGGGATGCCACTCAGTGGTAAACATGGCCTTGTCCCAACTTTTTTGAGATGTGTTGATGCCATGAAATTTAAAATCAACTTATTTTTCCCTTAAAATGATACATTTTCTCAGTTTAAACCTTTGATATGTCATCTATGTTGTATTCTGAATAAAATATTGAAATTTGAAACTTCCACATCATTGCATTCTGTTTTTATTCACAATTTGTACAGTGTCCCAACTTTTTTGGAATCGGGTTTGTACATTAGAAGTAACTGTAATTAAATTACAGAAAAATTAAGAGCAATCCGATTACTTTTTCAAGGGAATAGTAATTAAATGACAGTTATTAATTACTTAGTTCTGTCATGACAACTTTCGGAGGGATTGGCATGGTAATGTACATGACAGTGTTAATGTATTTGGTCTTGGCGGAATAGATCTGCTACGCTGCTGCTGCTGCGGCAGAGCAAGTACCGAGACTTGCTACTGCCAATACATCCACAACATACTGCTGTGAGCATGTAAGAAATATTGCTGTTGCAAATATAACATACATGAAATAACCACCATATAGCATACATGAATCACCTCGTAGCAGATCTATACAGGTGGAGCTGGGGAAGGTGGAGGATTTCTGAAGCAAGCTGCAACTGCTACGGCAAGCACTAATCATATATTTGAATGCTGAGCAGCGAGCTCATTGGCTACCGATACAGGAGAGAACCAATCAGCTGTGCCATGTGATAATGATGTCATTAGGTCAGATTGAGTTAGACCTAACGGACTTCATCAACTCTGTATTAATGCATTACACCCAATACTGTTTATAATACTAATGCAAATGTGCTCTGCAGTTCTCTCTGTCAAAACCCATCCTGCAGTTTTACCCCCATAAAAACCAGCACAGAAACTGTGGAAAAACTCTGCAGATTCTGTCTGGGCCTATATGAAACACGCAGACAATGAGCCATGCAGCAGTCACTGCTTCAAACGCTCACTCTCTCTATATCTCATTGCGATGACTGTGTGGGCAGCCCGAGAGGATGCTTATGCATAACAGCAGATGGTTGTCATGGCAACAGATGCCTACACGTCCTACCAGGCAGTCCCACTCATCCACAGACACCTACTCACCCCAAACACGCTCGCGCACAAGACAGACTGCGCTTAAAACGGCGAGGAACTGTTGGCAAAGTAGAGAGGATGTTTTTAAATTCCTTGCCCTTTCCCTCTCTAGCGAGCTCTCCGGCACAATCAGGGCTCTCTGCGATATTTTTATCTCGTTTTTATAAACGTGGACGTGGGTTATCTCGCCCACGTCCCCTCCTCAAACACCATCAGACAGGTAGATTCAGCTGCTGTCAGAGTTTTATACGCTTCACAACGACGAAAAGGCCAGCGATGACATTAAATAACCATGCAACTGTTGAAACTGTGAGGTTTAGTTTTAGTAATATGATCTGCTTTGGTAAATGTCATGAGCACAATCTACATACATTCGTTTTGCAGCTTTCAAAAACACAAATGTGCGTGTAATTGCATTCATGCATTGAGCGTCTCAATACAGAGAGGTTTGCTAAGCAGACACACACACAGATATTTGAGTTTGATAGTGCTACATCAACAAATTAAATGCGTTGGTCATTCTCAGAAAATGGTGCTATTTGTGCCTGAAAATGTCAGGAATGAATTATCACATCAAATTCTCATATCAGCTTGAATAGAAGATTGATAGTATCACAGTAATTAATTAATTAAAACGTGTAACATTTGTCTTTCAAAACATGCTTTGTGCTTTAATTTAACTCTATTACAATAACAATGTACTGGGCTTGAATGTTCTGACAAAAAATAAAAATAAATAAAAATCTGATGGCTGAGCAAATATCACTGCATCACAACTGCATAATAATTTACAGTGTTATTTTTGCCAATAATAGTTTTTTTTTCCCCAGTCAAATATTTATCTATTAATATGTAGTCTCAGGCTGACATATTTAACTCTTAAATAATAAAACTATATTTAAATTCTTTTGTACATAAATTATATAAAATTATATAAAAATATATAGGCTAGATAGATGTGTATTTGGAATGCATTATATATATATATATATATATATAATATATATATATATACAGTGGGGGAAAAAAGTATTCAGTCAGCCACCAATTGTGCAAGTTCTCCACTTAAAAAGATGAGAGAGGCCTGAAATTTTCATCATAGGTATACCTCAACAATGAGAGAAAAAAATGGGGGGAAAAAAATCCAGAAAATCACATTTTAGGATTTTTAAAGAATTTATTTGCATATTATGGTGGAAAATAAGTATTTGGTAAAATTTCATCTCAATACTTTGTTATTATACCCTTTTTTGGCAATGACAGAGGTCAAAAGTTTTCTGTAAGTCTTCACAAGGTTCACACACACTGTTGCTGGTATTTTGGCCAATTCCTCCATGCAGATCTACTCTAGAGCAGTAATGTTTTGGGGCTGTCGTGGCAAACACGGATTTTCAGCTCCCTCCACAGATTTTCTATAGTATTGAGGTCTGGAGACTGGCTAGGCCCCTCCAGGACCTTGAAATACTTTTTATGAAGCCACTCCTTCGTTGCCCGGGCGGTGTGTTTGGGATCATGTCATGCTGAAAGACCCAGCCACGTTTCATCTTCAATGCCCTTGATTTTCACTCAAAATCTCACGAAACATGGCCCCATTCATTCTTTCGTTTACAGGGATCAGTCGTACGGGTACCTTTGCAGAAAAACAGCCCCAAGCATGATGTTTCCACCCCCACGCTTCACAGTAGGTATGTGTTCTTTGGATGCAACTCAGCATTCTTTATCCTCCAAACACGACAAGTTGAGTTTTTCCAAAAAATTCTATTTTGGTTTCATCTGACCATAATACATTCTCCCAATCCTCTTCTGGATCATCCAAATATTCTCTAGCAAACTTCAGACGGGCCTGGAAATGTACTGGCTTAAGCAGGGGGACACATCTGGCACTGCAGGATTTGAGTCCCTGGCGGAGCAGTGTGTTACTGATGGTAGCCCTTTTAACCTTTGTTACTTTGGTCCCAGCTCTCTGCAGGCCATTCACTAGGTCCCCCCGTGTGGTTCTGGGATTTTGCTCACAGTTCTTGTGATCATTTTGACCCCCGGGGTGAGATCTGCGTGGAGCCACAGATCGAGGGAGATTATCAGTGGTCTTGTATGTCTTCATTTTCTAATAATTGCTCCCACAGTTGATTTCTTCACACCAAGATGCTTACCTATTGCAGATTCAGTCTTCCCAGCCTGGTGCAGGTCTACATTTTGTTTCTGGTGTCCTTTGACAGATCTTTGGTCTTGGCCATGGTGGAGTTAGGAGTGTGACTGTTTGAGGTTGTGGACAGGTGTCTTTATACTGATAACAAGTTCAAACAGATGCCAATAATACAGGTAACGAGTGGAGGACAGAGGAGCTCTTAAAGAAGAAGTTACAGGTCTGTGATAGCCAGAAATCTTGCTTGTTTGTAAGTGACCAAATACTTATTTTTTTTTCTCATTTTGTCTCTTAGTTGAGGTATACCTATGATGAAAATTACATTCCTCTCTCATCTTTTTAAGTGGGAGACTTGCACAATTGGTGGCTGACTAAAAACTTTTTGCCCCACTGGATATAATAAATTATATATATATATATTATATATATATATATCTATTATATTCAATATAAAATGCATCCCAGTTTTTACAAAATTATGACAGCACAACTTCAATGTTTTCAACAGGAAATATCATTAATGTTCTGAGCAGCAAATCAGCATATTAGAATGATTTCTGAAGGTATGTTGGACACTGAAGACTGGAGGAATGATGCTGAAAATTCAGATTTGATCACAAGAATAAATTACATTTGACAATATATTCAAATAGGAACCAGCAATTTTAAATTGTAATAATATTTCACTGTTTTTACTGCATTTTTGAGTTGAGTCATAAACCTTGATATTTCCATCCAGCTTCCAGCTTTATTTCCCCCCAAAAAAGTTCAGATACAATAAATCACATTCTCCTCTGGCTAAACGCAGCCTTGACTGGAAATTGTGAGGAAAACGGTTCTACCATATACCAGACGCCCCATTCAGCAGCACAATGCCAGCTATTATATCTCAGTTTATTCCTTGTGTACGTTGTAGACCTCTAACACCCATCTGAGGTTTATGGAGAGGGTTTATTACATAAACATCACATCACCGACCCAGATGACTTTACCACCCACAAACGCAAGCACTAAACCACTGCATGAGAATCTGAGAGAACTGATGGGTCAGTAACCTCCATACCGCAAACCCTAACCAGATAACATCTGAGGGGAGATAGATGATGTCCAATTGCAGCGTAGGCCTCCTTACATAAAGCCCAGAGCAGCCTACACACACAGTTATGCAATTAAGCGTCACACAGGGAGAAACACAGGAAGAGAAGCAGAGAAAGAATAGGAGAAGAGGGAGGTGAGTTTGATTTCAGCAGCGAGTCGCTTTCTCCTCTTGAAGAACTGTTTTTTTTCTTTCTTGATGCTATTTTTGAGTCTTGAGTTCAGGAAGATTATAATTACGAATCAAAGAAGTCGTGATTTTTTTTTTCTCAGCACTTAAAAAGACCAAGTTTCAATGGCTTTTGAATACTCAGAGGACGTTTTATTGCTCACCGTTTGAGACACTGTTAAGTGACACTTTTTCTTCTCAGGAGAGATATTAAAGAGAACTGATTTGCAATTTTACTTTCCTAGAGGTTCTACACCACCATGATGAGTTTAAAATAATGATATGCACAAGCTCATTATTATGTGTATTAAATAGAATGAAGGATTATTGATTAATCCAAAACCAGTAGGTCTATTTTAACAGCCAATATTCACCCAAAAATGAAAATGTGCTAAAATTTACTCACCCTCAGGCCATCCAAGATGTAGATGAGTTTTTTTCTTCATCAGATTTGGAGAAATGTAGCATTGCATCACTTGCTCTCCAATGGATCTTCTGCAGTGAATGGGTGCCGTCAGAATGAGAGTCCAAACAGCTGATAAAAACATCACAATAATCCACAAGTAATCCACACCACTCCAGTCCATCAGTTAATGTCATTAAGATGTTTTAACTTCAAACCATTGCTTCCAGCTAGATTACGAGTCCATAATCTATGATATTGCTTTATTGAAAAAGTTGTCTAGACTGAATCAGGAGAGAAATCTGCACAGATCAACACCGCTTACAAGCAAAAATAGTATACAAACTCAAACAATATATTTCTGGATTTTGATGTGAGACGACAACAGGAGATTTACTTTTTCGCTGGATGAAGCATCATTATGAATTATGTACATTATGGATTTTGGCCAGAAGCAATGGTTTAAAGTTTTTTTTAAAAAACTCCTATAGGGTTTTTTTTACAAACACACAGCTTTTCACTTCACAAGACGTTAACGACTGGAGTGGAGGACTGGAGTGGTGTGGATTACTTGTGGATTATGTTTTTATCAGCTGTTTGGACTCTCATTCTGACGGCACCCATTCACTGCAGAGCATCCACTGGGGAGCAAGTGATGCAATGCTGAATTTCTCCAAAACTGTTCTGATGAAGAAACAAACTCTACATCTTGGATGGCCTGAGTTTGAGTAAAAGACAGAATTTTCATTTTTTGGCGAACTGTCTTTTTAAAGAAGTTTGTCTGTAAATAAGATTTGAGAGTTACAAAAGAAGCGAGGATTCTGAGAACAGCTCAGATTGAGTTTTTGCAATCCAAAGAAATTGAATACATTCTTAAAATGAACTAACCGAACACTTTTTGAGGACACTGGGAAAACATAAAACGAGCGAGCCGAGGAGCAGGTGGTCACTCTGCATAAATGAAGAACTGAACTTCAGTGACACGAGGACAGTCTGTCAGACAGACTGCTGCACTTCTGCAAGGCAGCTCTCAACATTTCCAGTAACAAGCACAGAGATGGAGAAAGAGAGGACGAGGACTTGGAGAGACACATAGAGATGGTTTCATGAAGCAGAAGCGTGGGAAACCAAACACGAGTCGCAGCAAAAGCCTGTTGAGAAACATCTCCAGGGACAGAAACGAGAGAGCGAGAGAGAGAGATTGGAGGATGTGAGGAGAGACGGAGGGAGAGAGACAGGAAGCCCTGCAGAGGAGGAGAGCGCGGCATCTTCAGCTGGAAAATGAGCAGCAGCAGCTGTCAGAATAATGGAGCTCAGACGCAGAAAGTTGCAGATGATGGTGGTGGGGCAGATTTTGAGAAGGAAATGTGGAGCAAACAGAATACAGACGTCACACTGAATCACTCCATCATCTGATCTGACACCAGAAAAGTGCTGTCTGTAAAACAATGCGTATTGTGAAAAAAACTTTACAAATACATTTTATAACAAAACTTTATAAAATAAAAAAATATATAACAGACTCATACTTCTGCTAATATTAAATAAATAATTAATTTAATCTGAATTATATATGGTTTATTGTTAGATATGTCTGATTAGTATTACAAGATAGATTAGATAGAAGAAGGCTATATATATAAATATATGTATATATATATATATATATAAGAGAATTTAGTTATAAGTATAAACAGTAGGACTTTCGCAAAGATTTCAAACAAAGGTATGGAAAAAGGCTTACAATTAATCGCCTTACAAATAAATGTTATATTATATTTAAAATTCTATCTAACAGACTCATACTACTTCTAGAATTATTGACAGTACATTAATTTAATCTGAATTCAGTTAACTTTTGACTTAAGCTAAATTAACTTACATATATGGCTTCGTCAAAAAAATTAATCTATTCCTTCATTTTAGCATTTACATTAATTTGTATTATAAACTTAGTAGCATTTTTCTCTCCCTCTCTCTCTCTCTCTATATATAGTTCAATTTCAACTTATTTATAAAGCACAACTAAAAAAAACAACTATCGTTGACCAATGTGCTGTACAAAATAAGTAACCATTAACAGAATTAAAACAAAGACTAGGTCACAAATAAAGCTTCAAAATACAAGGCAAAGCAAATGCAAATCATGAATAATAAGCCAAATCAAATCAAATCTAAATTATTTTAACCTAGATTTAAAAATGGATAATGTAGGGGCGGTTCTGATTTCTGTAGGAAGACTATTCCAAAGTCTCGGAGCGGCTACGGCGAATGCTCAATCACCCCTAGACTTGAGTCTGGTTCTAGGAACCACTAAGAGCCTTATATAGGCAGACCTAAGCGCTCTTGCAGGTTGGTGGTCTATCAACAGATCAGAGATGTATGAGGGTGCTGAAGGACAGGAGTAATATGCTCACGCTTTCGAGCTCCCATCAGGACTCTGGCAGCCGCATTTTGAACCATCTGAAGGCGGTTTAAGGAAGATTGGCTGATCCCCAAATAAAGAGAGTTACAATAATCAAGCCTCGTGGTGATAAAAGCATGGATTACTCTTTTCAAAATTAGTAAAAGAAAGAAAGGACTTCATTTTTACCAGTGTTCGCAACTGATAGAAACTTGACTTCACAACTTGGTTGACTTGCCTATCAAGCTTTAAGGCACTGTCCAACACCACACCCAGATTTTTCACGTACGGCTTTACATAAGGTGCCAGAACACCAAGATTTAGATTTGGTATAAAGGGTGTATTTCTGCTTCCGGCTTCGCTACCGTTCGGACGTTCTTGCTTACCGCTCTGCGCTTTGCTCCCTATTTCTGTACTTTTCTCTGATTTTTCTATGATTTTTACTTCAGCAGATCAGCACAGTGCTCAAACAACACATTTTTGGCACAGACACTAAAACTAAAAACTCTTTGGGACTGGAATAATACTACAAAAAAGGGGACTTTTGCCTCCCACTGCCAGCAGCTTACATTCCGGAGACGGGAAAACACAGCTGTCTACATTCAAACAGACGAGAGAGAAAATACCTCCTGTTGAATCTACTTGTTGCATGAACTGCCGCAAACTTCTACAAAGGATTGTGGTTCTTGAAACAAAGTTACTTGCTGGACTTCCAAAACAGACAGAACACACAGCAGATCGTCATCACGGACCCCCTCAGCATACAGCCGGTGAGTCCCATGAATCTAGTGAATCTCAACAGTTTATACCAAATGTAGAGGAACAAGCCGAAACTGACTGTCACACTAATCGATGGCACAAACAGGGAGCGAGACCCAAAGGCAGTAGAGACATCAGATTGTCGAGAGTATCTCATATTACTGCGATAGCATCCTCTACCCCAGATACGACTATGACAAGGCTTGTGAATACTGGTATTCTACCACCCCCTATACATCTTTGATTTACAGATTTGAAGCATTAATAAATGCGGGTGAGGAATCCCCAAATGTAACTAAACATGGATCGGATCAGACAGCAGCTAACATTGCTACTAACAGGCACTCAAGATTGAGCAGACAGCGGCATTCAGCTCAGAGCGCAGCCGAGCCCAGGACTCTGATAGTGGGCGACTCCATTATCAGAAACATCAGTAGCAGAAATACAACAACATGCTGCTTTCCTCAAGCAACCGTCTCTGATGTGAACAGGGAACTCCGGAACATTCTGATGAAGCACAAGACTGCAAATCGAATCATCATCCATGTGGGGAAGAATGATATTCGAAAAGAGCTGTCAGAACTCCTGAAGAAGGATTTCAGTGAACTCTTTGAAAAACTTTGAAGACTCAAAGTTCAGTCGTTCATCAGTGGACCACACCCAGCAAGGGGAACTAACATGTGTTCACGGTTGCTTGGGCTGAATACATGGCTACAAAGAACCTGCAGTATAAAAGGAGTGAACTTCATCGACAACTTCAATCTTTTCTGGGGCCATAGACAACTGTTTAAACCGGATGGCCTCCACCCAAACAAACTTGGTGCAAGAGTGCTTAAGGACAATATCTACTTCTTCCTCCGTCATCCTTCAGCAGAGTGTAGCCAATCCACTCAGCCTGAATAGCACACATACACCTGGTCCGAGTCGTCATGTGGTTAACACATCCCACAAGGACATGAAAAAAACCCCCCAAACCACGCAGCCACAACAAGCACTGCTCATGGACAAAATCCCGGCTGAGCCCTGCCCACAGAGCTCATCACAGACAGACTGTGACGCATCAGAACAGCTCCAAGACTCAGCACCCAAGGACGACTTTCTGGAAAACAGCCAGGGAAGCCAGGACAACATATAACAGCCACCAGAAACACCAGAGCCACAGCCCCGCTCACCAGAAACATTATCCCTCTCTCCAGCTTCTCTACTTCTCTACTCTACTTCTAAGCTTCTCACAGAAAATGGAGGAACTGGTTTATGCTGGGACCAAACTCTCCCACTCATTTGCTGCAAGCCCCCAGATATCAACTAAAAAAACGGCGGGCCCCCCAACCACCAAAGCCTGTGGGCCCAGCTCCTGTGAGAGCACTCTGGCCGCTGCCACAACGCCAGGGCCCAAACCCTCCTCCATGTGCTGTAGGTGAACCATTGCTTTGTGTCTTTACAGCAATCTTAGTTTGATGCATAATATGCCGCAGATTAGAGAAAGTCAGCATATGGCATGAGAAAGGGCTTTTTTTCATTAGACTTTCTATCACGTGATAAAACAGAAATAGAAAACTACAGGCACACTGGGTTCCTGTTTGTTCTGTAAACATTTGTGAATGTTGCTGCTATCATAGCGGGGACCCGACACATATCACTGAGAGCTGCTATCAGTTTTTAAACATGTTTAAAAATGCTAAATGCATCAAGTTAGCATTTTTCAACATTCGCATTTTTAAACATGAACATTCGCTCACTAAAAAATAAATCATTTCTAATCAATGACTTAATAACCACAAACAACCTGAAGACAGCTGCATTGCAACGGTCCTCAATGAAAAGAGACAAGGACTATAAAGGAGAAAAAGGGCCCCTTCTAACGCTTCCTGAGGGGAGAGCGTAGCATGCAAAGGGAGATAAGACAAGGGTCCAGAGGCGGTACCGATAGGAGACCCCCCCACCCCAGTTGTTGATGGTTGGTGTTCTATGTCTGCTCTATTCTAAGATGCTTATCAATGGAAGCAAGGTCTCATTTTCACCGCGTACCACCTTTTTTCTAGCTTTTTCAGCAGAGCTAAGCGCGGTGGATATTTTATGTAGTATGTATTGTTAGGGATGTGCTGACTTCAAGGTGCTCCACGCTTTCTGTTTATCATTATTTACAGGCCTTCAAAATACTCTCCAGCCTTTGTTTAAGAGTTCACAGAAATGCTATCAATGTTTTCCTCAGAGTTTGACTGTTTTGCTATTGCAGGGGATTTTAATATTCACATAGATAATGCAGAAATCAAAACTACAAAAGAAATTAAGACATTTTAAACACTTTTGACCTGATTCAGCATGTGCATGGATGTGGCGGAAGACGAAACTTGAAATTCACTATAGCATCTATAAAGACAGCCTTCATGCTTTCAGTGTGGAACTAGCCACAGCTAGACAGTAACTTAAACAACACTCGCACTCTTTTTGCTACTGTTGAGAGACTGACAAACCCCCCAAGTCAGATTGCCAGTGAAATGCTCTCCGACCACAAATGCAATGAGTTTGCGTCCTTCTTTTCTGAGAAGATCATTAATATCAGGAAGGCGATTAGCACATCCCCAAGTTATGCAGAGGTCAGACAGATTCGACAGCAATATCAAAAAGAAGATACTATGTCTATTTTTGAAGCAATTGATAGCAACACTTTGGAAGAAGTAGTGCATCACCTAAAATTGTCAACCTGCCATCTTGACACACTTCACACATCTTTTTTCAAAAGGGTGCTTAACTGTTTAGAAGCAGATCTCTTAGAAGTGGTGAACATTTCACTTCTTTCTGGGACTTTTCCAAACTCCCTGAAAACTGCAGTTGTTAAGCCCCTTCTGAAAAAGATCAATCTTGATAACACCATATTGAGCAGCTATAGACCAATATCAAATCTTCGTTTTGTAGGCAAGATTATTGAAAAGGTAGTTTTTAATCAGCTGAACAAATACTTAAACTCAAATGGATACGTGGACAATTTTCAATCTGGTTTCCAACCGCATCACAGCACAGAGACAGCACTCATTAAGATAATAAATGATATTCGATTACATTCTGATTCTGGCAAAATATCAGTGCTGGTACTACTAGATCTCAGTGCTGCGTTTGACACTGTCGATCATAACATACTTCTAGAGAGACTGGAAAACTGGGTCGGCTTTCTGGGATGGTACTCAAATGGTTCAGGTCATACTTAGAAGGGAGAGGTTATTATGTGAGTATAGGTGTCAGACTCTGGTCCGTGTTTTGTGTGTGTTTTGCTCCTCATGTGCCTTTCTGTGTTTCCTTATTTGGTCATGTTCCTGTCCTCATTTTGTTTATTAGTCTCAGCTGTGTTTGATGAATTAGTTCATTTGCTCCCAGGTGTGTCCCATTGGTGTCTCTGTATTTAAAGTGTTCTCAGTTCTTTGTCTGCTGTTAAGTGTCATTTTGTTGCCTGATGTCTCCTGTCCTGTGATCCCCAGCGGGCCTTCATGAAAACCCTTTTGATTTACTTTATTCCTCGTCTCCTCGCTCGTTCCTGTGCTCACAGTGTGTGAGTCGTGACAATAGGAGAGCATAGGTCTATGTGGACGTCCATGACATGCGAAGTTCCACAAGGCTCAATTCTTGCACCGCTATTGTTGGAATAAGGTTTATAAGTCAAAAAAATATGAGAAAGACCAAATGCCGATCACAGCATGCGGATGATACCCAGATTACCTAGCCTTATCACCAAATGACTACAGCCCCATTGACTCCCTCTGCCAATGCTTGGGAGGTTGCTACAATTTTTTAGAGATGTTACTGATTTTGAGAATGAACAAAAATTTACCTCTCAGAATTTCTGAGATCCCTCTGCATCCTAACTCAAGCTACTATCAAATGTGCATTTCTAAGAGACAAAAAGTGATATAATTATTAATATATCAGCAACCCCAAACGGTTCTGGATTGAACAATATACTCATTGAAACATGCAGAAACTAAGAAATAATTTTTTCAATTTTTCTATTTATTTTGTTAAGGAAAATTAAAGGTCTGGGTTCTACAACTTTCACTGTGGAGGAAAAATCTGGCTTTAAACTTGAAAGAAATAAAGATTTGACATTTATCGTGATAATTATCGATATCGACTGATATGAAAAAAATTATCGTGATAATTTTGTGAAAAAAAGTGTCAGACCCATTACATCGAACACAATTATATCTAAGGGTGAACCAGTTGTTTTGAGTTGATTAACAATGTCATTTAAAAAAGAAAGCGAAATAGGTGTAAACTGACTAAAGACACCTGTATATTTTAATTTGGCTGCAGGATTGCCAGCAACCGATTTGATGGTATGTCTGATCTCAGATATCTTATTAATAAAAAACTGGCAGAACCGCTCACACATAGCTACTGACTCTGTAGGATACACACAGACAGCAGGGTTTAACACAGCATTAATGGTATTAAAAAGGGTTCTAGGATTATTATGATTTTTGTCTATGAGAGTCGAAAAATAGTCTGATTTGGCCACTCTCACCGCCTTTTGATACTTAATAAGAGAATCCTTTAACATTTCTGTAGTTTGTCCTTTTTCCATTTCCTCTCGGCCCTTCTACAAGCCTGTCTCAATGTCCGAGTGGTATTACTCAACCATGGCTCAGGAGTTAACTTGTGATGTTTAGTCCTCATTGGAGCCACAGAATCCAAAATTGTAGTGCAGACAGAATTAAAACTGTAAAGCAGTTAATCAGGACTGAGCTCAGATGAAGCGAGAGCAGTAGAATGGGAAAACTTCTCAAACAGTGAAGAAAAGGTAGCAGAGGTATACATACATAAAGAAAAAAACGCTTTATACAACATACTCATATACCGTAAACAAAAAATGATATGATCGGTAAGCCATGGCAACTTATGTTTTTACTTTACTTTAACTCATCAAAATAAGTTGAGCAATTTCAACTTTTTTTTTGTTTGTTCGTTTCTTTACGACTTTTTTAAAAGTCGGTTTAGTATAATTTAAGTTTAAATGACTTACAACCAAGCTGGTTATACTTGAATATTTAAGTCAACAACTGAACTTAAGTTTTTAAGTTGAATTAGATGAAAATATTCTGCTAAAATTAAGGAAATAGTTCAATAATTTAAACTGAATTCAGTTCATTTTTACTTCAATCAGCTTAATTAAATGCTCATTTGAAATGGTCATTAAATTCATTTCAACATCTTTTAATTAAAATAAAGATTTAAAGGGATACTTCACCCCCTAACAAAGAAAACTGCCATCATTTACTAACCTTCATGACGTTCCAAACATGTTTTGACTTTATTAATCTAAACAAGATTTTTTTTTTTAAACATTTCAAAGTTTTTTTATCCATAGAACAAAAAGTCAACAGGGTCCAAAATTGTTGGATGAACTATCCCTTCAACATAATTCATCTCACCTCAACTAAACTCATTTAAACTAATCTCATTCATTTCCATTCAGTTGTTAAAGACTACTATTAACTGTTAAAGTGTGTCACTGTTCGCATGTCATTTGACTGAAATGTGTCTGAATGTGACTGTCATGATTAGCGCAGCGATGCTGTCATTCTCTATTGAAGCGGCTGATGAATGATGACACACCGCAGCCGTGGCGGATTGAGCTTGTGTCTAAAACAGGCCTAAAGTGACGGATAAGATGAGGTGGGATGTGTGAAATCAGGGGTCCTAATGCCAGCTGTCCACTGAGGAGCCCAAATATAAAGCTGGCCTTCATTAAACAGGATGACGGAAGTGACAGAAGAGAAACAGAGTTTACAGTCAGATGGACGCAAACAAACATGACACACAGAAGAAGGACTATGAAACGATTGGACTATGAAATGGACGTCATTTGAGTATATTGAGTATCACGTGTTTACTCCAGAGAAGAAGACTTCAGTCTTTCTCACGTGTGTCTCCTCCAGAGCTTCAAAGGAAATCTCAACCCTATCAAGACCACGGTATGCAATCAAATGTCAGAGAGCTCAATATGATCTCAAACATGAACTTAAACTCAGTTAAGTCTCAAGAACTACAAGCTCTGAGCAATAACTTTGCAATTCCTTAAAATGTTTTAGTAATGGTAATGGAAAAAAATATATAATAAATTCTCCAGTAAAACATTTGAATTGGTTAATTATAGTTACTTTACTATGGTGAAAACATATATACAAAATATTGTAAATTTATATACACATCTCTTGGTACTAAAAGGCATGAAACACCTTTTAATTTACATATAATAATATTCATGTACAAATTATAAAATATAATTATAGAAATAGCAAATAAATACAATATAAAAAGATATAATATAGATATATAATAGGTATAATACAAAATGTACACATATTATACTACTACTACTACTGCTAATAATAATGTTTTTATTTGTGAAAAAATAAATAAATAAAAAAGCATGAGTGACCTTTTAATTTAGAGTGGAAAAACAAACTATGCTTCTATACAATGTACAAAATTGCACCCCTCACATTTTAAATTACTTTTACTGTAATTTCAGATAAAAATACTCCCTAAAATGCCTTTATTAGAGTTTTAAATCGTTCTCTCTCTCCACAACAATCATATAATCAAATAATGCATCACTACAGTAAAGTTGAGGAGCTCACGATAATGGAAAGTTTTGCTGAGTGATGAGTGAATGACTCATGTAAGCGCACACGGATGGCTGCTGAAGGGCTCTCCACATGCAGAAACACAGCTGGATGAGGGCAGGTTGATATTGTCCTAAAGCAGGGAGCTGGTGACTGTGAGCTCATTCAGACCTGTGTTTATTCCGTCACAGGTGCTCGCGGCACATATGAACACTACTCACATCGAGGAGAAGTTTAGAAAAGTTTCTGAAACCACATGAAAGCTTAGTGTGAGGAACAGACCGAAACTTCAGTCAGTACTCGCCCCTGCACCCGCCCTGACCCGTGCCCTCCACCAAATAGTCTTAAAGGAACACTCCACTATTTTTGAAAATAGGCTCATTTTCCAACTTCCCTAGAGTTAAACAGTTGAGTTTTACTGTTTTCTAATCCATTCAGCCGATCTCCGGGTCTGGCGGTAGCTGAGTAATATCATTGCGCCTGCTGCACCCATGGTACGGCAGCAAAGTTCCTTGATTATTACGCCGGAATGAGAGTATAGTTCCTAGCCATATCAGCCTAGAAAATCGCAACTTTTCATTATCCGTCGGTCTTAGTACACGAAGTAACTACAGAAGAGTCAAGTTTTAAATAGGAAAAATATAGAAACTCTTTGGTCATTTTTGAGCGAGATGCTAACGGTCTAATCAGATTCAATGATCTATGCTAAGCTACAGCTAAAAGTGCTACCGCCAGACCCGGAGATCGGCTGAATGGATTCGAAAACGGTAAAACTCAACTGTTTATCTGGGGGGAGCTGGAAAATTAGCCTATTTAAAATAGCGGAGTGTTCCTTTAGCATATCATAATTTACTTTTTATATTTAGCTTTATGCAACCTCAGACTTCCAACATGAGATAATTTTTTCTTCATCAAAAACTTGGAGGAAAGAATCACTTGCTCAGCAGTGAATGGGGGCCATCAGAATGAGAGTCCAAACAGCGATTAAAACCACATCACAATAAGCCACAAGTAATCCACACAACTCCAGTTCATCAGTTAACATCTGGAGAAGTGAAAAGCAGTGTGTTTCAAAGAAACAAATCCACCTTTAAGACGTTTTTAACTTTAAACCATTGCTTCCAGCTAAAATATGAGTCCTCTATCTATTATATTGCTTTCTCCAGTGAAAAAATCTGAATCAGGAGAGAAATCTGCACAGATCAAGCACTGTTTACAAGCTAACACAGTTCTAAACAAATATTTGGGTGGATTTTAATGTGAGAGACAACAGAAGATGGACTTTTTCCCTGGAGGAAATGTTATTATGGATTATGGACTCGTATTTTAGCCAGAAGCAATGGTTTAAATTTAAAACTCCTTAATGATGAATTTGTTTCTTACAAATACGCAGCTTTTCGCTTCTCAAGACATTAACTGACGGACTGGAGCGGTGTGGATTACTTGTGGATTATTGTGATGTTTTTATCAGCTGTTTGGACTCTCATTCTGACGGCACCCATTCACTGCATTGGTGAGCAAGTGATGTGATGCTACAATTCTCCAAATCTGTTCCGATTAAGAAACAAACTCATCTACATCTTGGACAGCCTGAGGGTGAATGCAATTTTCAGCAAATTCCCATTTTTGGAGGAACTATTCCTTTAAATGACATGCATTCCCTATGAATCCTGGCATTGCAAGCGCCTTGCGCTACTGTTTGTTTTTGCTAATTCGTCATGTGAGGAGGAAATTGCATTTAACGAAAAAAAATGAAAGAAAGGCAAATGGATTTGACTCCTTTCAAAAACGAATAATAGTGAGGGCGTTACGCGTTTGTATCAGTGACAAAACAGGATATATAGTGTCCACAATGAGTGATTATGACATGACAGCACAAACAACATCATTCTAATAGACTGATCATTATAGCACTGGAAAAACAAGAGTTTCATCCATCAGTCAATGTGCTGCGAACAAAGCCACTGCAAGTGTGAACAGACTGCTTGTATGTGTGTGTGTGTGTTTCTCCCAGGAGGCTCATCACCACACTTTTCACACTGCCACCCCCGCAGCCAAAGATGCTCAGAGCCGCGGTGGTTTTTCTGTCTAACTACCACCAGGCAACAAACCTTTACTGTACATGCTAATACAAGGACGACTTCCAAACCAAATGAATACATACTTAAAGAGATTTTAGAGACTGCTCTTATCCAAACTCTTAATTTAACAAGAAATCTGAATCATTGTAGAGATAGTCTATAAAAAAACAACGCTGAGGACCACCCGAATCACAGAGAAACTAAACGGACGTGCATCAACAGCACACGGGCGATCATCACCCCCCCCCCCCCCCCCCGAATTATACTAAATATATTGACAGTCATATCTCATGACTATTCACAACTTTACGGACTGATTTAATCAAATTCTATCATATTGTGAACCGAGTCAGAAAGTAAGACACAGGACAACCACGTGCCACTTGCACCTCCACCGGTGCCACATTCACTGAGACCACGCTTGCCCAAAACATCCCCGAATGTTCCAGCAGCACCAGAGCCAGAAACCGCTTCCCTGGAAGCATCAGAAGCAGAACCGAAGCCGACCCTTACAGCACAGAGCAGAGCTGTGCGCAAGCCAGACCGGACGCTCTCAGCAGTGCCCGTGACCTCACCAGTGGCCACGTGCTCATCACCAGCTCCGTTTGTTTTGCTCCCGCCGTTGCCTGTGCCGTCAGCAGTGCCAGGTCCTGTCCCTCCTGCCCCTTTGCCCCCTCCTCTGCCCATGAAATCCAAGCCGCTTTCAGAGAGGACAAAAGCTTTTCACTGGGACCTGGTGGCTCAGGATAAGGTATCAGCTTATGTGTTCTGTTTTATATTTGGAAGGGCTCCAGATGTGGCAGATTTTTGGTCAGACCAGTGTCGTTGAGATACTATTATAGTTATTTTGAATACGTTTAATTATTTTTTATTTTTCACATTTTCTGTTTTCATTTTAATTTTAAAGTATTAATTGTGTGTTTGTAGTGTGTTTTTTTTATTATTATTATAAATATGTCCCTCAATATTTAGGTTGTAAATTTTCATGGAACTTTTAAAGTTTAGTAAAATTTCCAGTTTTCGTTAATCTATATAACATTTTCATTAAGTAAATTAAATAGAAATGAGAAATGTGCTTTGAACTAATGGAAAATAAAATACGAGTTATAATTTTTTATACTGTGTATTTTATTCGTCAATGTTTATTTTATTAAAGTAAACGAAAACATTTTTAATAGTGGTACTTAGATGTAGTTTAACTATATAAACTGGGTCAATCAAAATACCATTAATAAAAATACATAAGCATTTTTGTAAACTATCCCCCCAAAATTGACTAAATTAATTGCTAGTTAATTATTTAAAAATTATGAATATGACCATGTATTGAGACGTTCTTGTGACCACCAATGCGCCTTTATATGATCCAAAATACAGTAAAACAGTAAATACTTGAAATATTATTGCAATATAACCATAGCTTAAAAAAAATTATATTTTATATTGTTATAGATATAATATATATATATATATATATATAGATTATATATAATTAAAAAAAATAAAATAAAGAAATAAAAAATATATTATATCTTCAAGTAAATAAAAATGTTTTTTGTTTTTATAGTTGTAATTTAGCTTCAAGTTTTAGTTGTAGTTAACTACAATAACCCTATTTGACACAAAATTGGATTTAAAATGCAAATGACAATTTTTATTTTTGGTGAAAAAAAAGCCCCTACATGGTGTGTGTGATGTTGTTTGCTTATGAATTCACTAAAAAGAGTAATTCAACATTACATATTGCAAACGCAGCATGGTTGTCTCATCAGGGAAATAGTTGTTGCGCTAAATCTGTTTCCTAATATGTGATAATTTTTACGCCTGCTGAAGATCACTTGCATTCAAGGCAATGTCTTGATATGAATATGCATTTGCAGATCGAGAAGTCAATGTGGTCTCGCAGGAACCCCAGGAAGATTGAAATTGACTCCTCGCGCTTGTATGAGCTGTTTGGAGTGAGAGAGAGGGGCCGCGTCTGCAGATCAGAGTCCATCAGTACTATGGAAATCATGTTGAACTCAAAGATCGCTCACAATTTCAGTAAGTATTTATACGTTTTTGAAGATTCTCTTGAATCTTTTATCCAGCAACTATGAGGTTTTGACGTCTCAGGTCATTAGCCAAAATCTTTAAATCCTTAAAACTACCCTTTCGCACTTAAAATATAGAAAACCACAACCAGGATATTTTTCAAAAATGTTTGGAAAGGCTTGAGGACGAGTAAATCATGGCAGATTTTCATTTTAGGCGAACTATTCCTGTAAAGTAAGAGGATCACGGCCTTATGTTGTTGCTTGAGGAGAAATGTCAGGCCGTGGCTCGTTGTAAATGGTGTATTTGTTGTAGAAGTTGTGGAATCAGTCATGGTGGGTGGGTTATTGATCTCTGTGGAAGGATTAGAGCAGCAACAGAGAGGACCATTAAAAACCTCTCGTGGATTGACTTTGAATAACAATAGATCTGACAAAACAATTTGCACATAGTTTAGTCCTCAATAGATTTTAAAGTTTGAAAACACACTATGAATTAAAAAGCAAGCTTTTTAGCAGACAGCCGTACCGATTACACTGTTTCTTATGCTTGTGTGTTTATTAACGGTGTTTGCTAAGGCAAACCTCACTGTTAGTGTTGTTTATACTTTTTCACAACCCAATTTGTGCTTCAGACATGAATAATAGCTCGAATTTTGTGACTTATTAGGAGAGGTGTGCAGGATTTTTCCAGGCAGATGATAAAACAGGCAAATATTGTAATGCAAGTTACATTTATTGATGTATTTTCACGGTTTTAAATGCTTACAGTCATTTTAATATATTTACAGTGGGTATGGAAAGTATTCAGACACCCTTAAATTTTCACTCTTTGTTTATATTGCAGCCATTTGCTAAAATAAATTAAGTTAAATTTTTTTCCTCATTAAAGTACACACAGCACACCATATTGACAGAAAAAACACAGAATTGTTGACATTTTTGCAGATTTATTAAAAATAAAAAACTTAAATATCACATGGTCCTAAGTATTCAGACCCTTTTGCTCAGTATTTAGTAGAAGCACCTTTTGATCTAATACAGCCATGAGTCTTTTGGGGAAAGATGCAACAAGTTTTTCACATCTGGATTTGGGGATCCTCTGCCATTCCTCCTTGCAGATCCTCTCCAGTTATGTCAGGTTAGATGGTAAACGTTGGTGGACAACCATTTTTAGGTCTCTCCAGAAATGCTCAATTGGGTTTAAGTGGGTTTTTCCCCAAGGGGGGGGGGGGCTCTGGCTGGGCATTCAAGAACAGTCACAGAGTGGTTGTGAAGCCACTCCTTCATTATTTAGCTGTGTGCTTAGGGTCATTGTCCTGTTGGATGGTAAACCTTCTGCCCAGTCTGAGCTTCCGAGCACTCTGGGAGAAGGTTTCCTTCAGTCCAGGATATCCCTGTACTGGCCGCATTCATCTTTCCCTCGATTACAACCAGTCTTCCTGTCCCTGCAGCTGAAAAACACCAACACAGCATGATGCTGCCACCACCATGATTAACTGTTGGGACTGTATTGGACAGGTGATGAAAGGTGATGAGCAGTGCCTGGTTTTCTCCACACATACCGCTTAGCATTAAGGCCAACAAGTTCTATCTTGGCCTCATCCGACCAGAAAATCTTATTTCTCACCATCTTGGAGTCCGTCAGGTGTTTTTTAGCAAACTCCATGCGGGCTGTCATGTGTCTTGCACTGAGGAGAGGCTCCGTCGGGCCACTCTGCCATAAAGCCCCGACTGTGGAGGGCTGCAGTGATGGTTGACTTAATACAACTTTCTCCCATCTCCCGACTGAATCTCTGGAGCTCAGCCACAGTGATCTTTGGGTTCTTCTTTACCTCTCTCACCAAGGCTATTCTCCCCCAATAGCTCAGTTTGGCCAGACGGACAGCTCTAGGAAGGGTTCTGGTCATCAAAAACGTCTTCCATTTAAGGATTATGGAGGCCACTGTGCTCTTGGGAACCTTAAGTGCAGCAGAACATTTTTTTGTAACCTTGGCCAGATCTTTGCCTTGCCACAATTCTGTCTCTGAGGTCTTCAGGCATTTCCTTTGACCTCATGATTCTCATTTTCTCTGATATGCACTGTGAGCTGTAAGGTCTTATTTAGACAGGTGTGTGGCTTTACTAATCAAGTCCAATCAGTATAATCAAACACAGCTGGACTCAAATGAAGGTGTAGAAACATCTCAAGGATGATCAGAAGAAATGGACAGCACCTGAGTTAAAATATATGAGTGTCACAGCAAAGGGGTCTGAATACTTAGGACCATTGTGATATTTCAGTTTTCTTTTTTAATAAATCTGCAAAATGTCAACAATTCTGTGTATTTCTGTCAATATGGGGTGCTGTGTGTACATTTAATGAGGAAAAAAAATTAACTTAATGATTTTAGCAAATGGCTGCCTTTTAACAAAGAGTGAAAAAATTTAAGGGGGTCTGAATACTTTCCGTACCCACTGTATATATAAGCCTAAAAGTCTGAGATCACATTGAAAATCTGACTCAAAAGCTAATTTAAAGGGATGAAAAATGAAAATTTACTTACTCTCCACTTGTTCCAAACCTGTATAAGTTTATTTATTCTGTTGAACACAAAATAATATATTTTAAAGAATATTGGTAAATTAAAAAAAGTTACCTGCCCAGTGACTCAACTTGTATTTTTTCCCCTACTATGGAAGTCAATGTCTACCGTCAACTGTTTGTTTACCAGCATTCTTTAAAATATATTCTTTTGTGCTCAGCAGAAGAAAGAAACTCATATAGGTTTGGAACTATTTTAAACCTTTAAACCTAGAAACAACGCTTAGATTTTGCATTTTGACAAAATTAAAGCAAATAAATATTATGATGTAGAATGAAAACTGAAAATATAATAATGAAACTAATTCAAAATATGAATAAATACTAAAATATTATATAAATAATACTGGTAACAGATGATTGAAATTCTGAGTTACTTCCACTGCTGGTAATATAATGTGTAATGGAAAAAGTATTAAATTGGAAAAATGGAAACTGTTCAGAATTTTTGACCATACTTTATGGGGTGTTTAGCATCCCTTGAAAATGAAATTAAGCACATACAGAAAAAATGCTCAGGAACAGTTGACAGAAAACCTGATAAAACCTCAACGCTGACATCTGAACATGTCACATTAGCTACATCTAGGTGGCAGTGTTGCATTAAACTGACAAATCGACTACTTGGAAATTGCAGCATAAAAAAAGTTACTGCAATATTCCCGTGCCCTCTAAGTGATACTAAAGCATGGACTATGTTGATTCATCACACTGGGTTTTGAGTGTTCTGTTGAAAATAACTCTTTGTGATGCTTGTTTCCCAGAAGCCAAGCTTTAGCATACATAAGTATGTTGATGTTCTCTTAAGCGTGTCAGAGACAGCACAAAGCATGTGTTATTTTTGAGCACCTGGTTTATTTCTTATGTTATGTTGCTTTGCTGGTGGACTTGAATAGCTTTAGTAGCTTTGTAATGTTTTTTTTACATGGTGTTCACTGACTTTAAAATAAAACAAAAAAACTTTAAAGATAAAACTGATTTGCAAATGGAAGTAGGTCCTTGTGATCTTGGCTGTTAATATTTAAACTAGGGATGCACCGATCCGATATTCATAACGGGTATCGGCTCCGATACTGCCATTTTCTGCCAGATCGGGTATCGGTCAGACGAGACCGCTCCAAATCCAATATATAGTGCGTATACTATTCTGTGTTATTAAGCCCCACGAAAGCCACAAAAACAATATAAAGCACCATAAAGTTTTCATGCAGTATATTTCAAGTGTTCTGAACCGTTCCATAGTTTTTATGTGAGGTCAGATTATATTTAAGTAGTTGTTACATTGAAAGTTCAGTAAAACTCTTCTGTCCGCTGCGGCTGTCAGTCATCCTCCGTTCAGCATTCAAGCTGCGTGTCGCGTTCAGTTACGACAGTCAAGACAATGAAACTCTCCAAGATGATTCAATGTTCCTAATATTATACTTGATCTCTAAATAAAGATAAATGATTTAGCATAAAAGGACTTTATCTTGCTGGAGTTAAGTGCTAATTCTAAATCATGTTACTTTCTACCGGGTGTCCTTTTTAGGAGTTGTTAACCAGCGGTTGTTGTGCTGTTTGTTTTAGAGTTGAGAGCTTTCTGTAGAGAGATCACTACAATGGAGGTAGGGTTAGTAGGACAGCTGCTAGAAGTAGGGTAGACAGACGCACTATGAATTGTTCTTCAAGTCGCACAGTCGCTGATAATTTAAAACTGTTAAAAGAAAAAAGGCGCGATAAACTATGGCCCAGATATAATTACACACACATCCCCCCCCCCCCCCAATGTCTCTTCCCGTTGTGGTTGAACTTTCTATGCGCGAGAGCGAGGAGTGATGTGGACTCCGTGTTGCTTCAAGCGCATCATTCTACGCATGGGATGCGCATAAGCACTTTGTACCACTCCATAATGGAGCCTTCATGTAATAATACTTGTGCGCAATGAAAGAAGATTGTTAAAGTGCCTTTCTTGTGGTTCTATCTATCATATGTTGCGTCTCAGTACTGATGCTATAAAACAAAGTTTTTCATTAATGTATATTACAATACAAAGAGCACTGTGTAACATTTGACCAGATTTATTTCCTTTTATTTTTCCCCCACTAAATAATGTTTTTTCTCTAAATGTTTAGATTTTATAAAATTATTGTGAACTCATAATTTTTGTATAGTAAATTTTGCTGCTGAATTATCCACTAACCTTGTTTATAATAGTATTTTTCTCATTGATTATGATTATATATTTTTTAATTTGTTATTTTTCTTTATAATGAAGTTGTCTATATTTAGTAGATTGTGTGTAACACACAAAAGAGTGATGATCAGGTCAACGCACACTGAGGTATAGCAATAAAAAAAAAAAACTGTGCTGGTATCGGATTGGTATCGGTATTGTCCGATACTCAGAACTTTTGGTATCGGATTGGGATCGGTTCTGAAAAAATGGTATCGTGCCACCCCTAATTTAAACCATCCCTAGAAGTGTTATACAAATTTTTGAGGCCACGTTTGTGTGCTTGATTGTTGAATTCTAATAGACAGCCACCATTTAATGTCCCCAAAGTGCACTTCAACTAAGTTGCGAGTTGGAAAGGGTTACCGTTACTTTGCACATGCAAAGTTTTATACCAAAACAAAGACATTTCCACAAATTTTTCATTCTGATTTCACCTGAGCATTTCACAAAGAGGTAAATCAAGGCCTCGTCTGCTTGGGGAAGAAAAGAGATTGGATTTCAAAAGCAGGCGAATCCCTGTAAATCTGAACGACAACAATAACACCGGCAGCAAGCAAACGGCTGTGAGTTTCTCTCGCAGGTGCCTCAATTAGGGAAGCGGTATGAAAAATGCATGGCACCCTTACTAGCCTGTGTGTCAGCTATCTCTTCCCTTCCAAGTGTCCTCTTCCTCTTCCCCTGTCTCTGACAAGTTGCGGCGGTAGGCAATCAAGGCCCGGAGCAGCCCCCAGGCAATTTATCTCTCAGCCAGTCTAACACTAAGGGGCAAAGGGCTATGGAGCTCGGCAAAATGATAATACCTCCTCAGATGAATATTGCATGTTGATCAGTAATAACTCAGCCAGAAAACTCCCCGACTGCATGGAAGAGGAAAGAGACTAGCGGGGTGATTGAGCTCATAGGGGCTCTTGCATGATGTGAAGGAAATGCCTGCATGATTTACCACATCGTGACTGTCCCGTCATAGGATACATAGTTTATGTATCTTTAGGGGTTTCGCTGAAGCATTACACAACAAACCGGCGGTTAGAAATGTGATGCCTTAGCTAGGTTCATTACCATGCAGCTTTATTCCACAGAGGCACAGACACTGTAGCAGACATAGCTTAACATTGCTGTGCGTGTGGATGGCTATGTGGTGAAAATACAGATAGAGGAATTATGGAATTGTGCATTGCACTTGTGTCCGGGTCTTATCATGAATCAGCTTTCCATTCGTAAGTAGCAGTTTCGGGTAAACTTTTCCACCCCCTCTTGTGGATAAATAAACAAAACGATTACAAATCATTGCTCAGTGAGGTTTATTTAAATATAGAGTATGTGATATCTTTGCTCCAAAACATGGTGAGTGTCTCACACAAGCAGTAATTTAAAACACTATACACACATTATTGTTCAAAAATTTGGGGTTGGTAAATTTTTTTTTTTGTAGTAACTTATGCCAAGGCTTCATTTATTTGATCAAAAATACAGAAAACATATTAAAAATGTGAAATGTTATTACAATTTAAAATAACTGTTTTTTATTTAGAGATATTTAACAAAATAGTTATTCTGTTCTCTTACTGAATTTTCTCTTACTGACTGAAATATTTCGGAGATCTTCAATATGTGATTTAATGTTCAAGATACCTTTCATCTTATTAATGTTTACAGTTCTGCTGCTTAATATTTTTGTGGAAACTGTGATATATTACTTTTTAGGAATTTCTGATAAATAGGAAATTTAAAAACGACACTAATTTGAAATCAATATATAAAATAAAATAAATATAAGTGGTTTGGAGACTGGATACAAAATAAAATAAAATAAATAAATAAATGAACCATCTGTCCACGCTTGTCCCCCGATGACAGGTTGGACAATGGTATAAATAATAATAGCCAGAGACCCCCAAACTTTTAAATATTAACAATAGTAAAAAAAACTAAAATTGACATTCTGACCTTCAGAAATCGTTCTATATGTGATTTTGGTGCTCAAGACACATTTCTGATGTTGAAAACTGTCTATTTTGGAAATCATGATACATTTTTTAGGATTCTTTAATGAATAGAAAATTCAAAGAAGAAGAGCATTTATTTAAAATAGAAATGTTTTGTAACATTATGCAAGTATTTGCTGTCACTTTTCATCAGTTTAATCCATCCTTGCTGAAGAAAAGTATTAATTGTGTAAAACAAAGCCCATTGACACATAACAATCAGCAAATCGCGGCAGAGCCCCCTCGTACAAGGCGAAGAGGCACGGTCGAAATGCTAAGAAGGTTGGAAAGACTATGCCAGCTAGTGTTAGAAGGACTTGGAATCTGTTAAGGTACGATAAGTTACCCTATTTAAAATGTAATAATAAGTAAGTAGTGTAACTATTTAAATTACTTTCTTAAAGTAATGTAACTGATTACATTTTATTACTTTTCTAAATTTCTAACGAATGTTTTCAATTGTTAATCAGTTAATCAACTCTCAGACAGGTTGTAGCCTAAAGCGTTCATTGCCAGTGTGGATTGATGTAATTGGCAGATGTGGTGCACTGCAAATTCAAACAAGAGAGCCAATAAAAAGCATTAGTATAGCATTGCTTTACTAAAAGGCCTTCAAATGGCAGGAGGCATCGTGCACATCCAAAATTGATATTATTCAGCATATCCTAGATTTTACAGAAAATATTCAGATGTAACCCCCTTTGCAACATTTTCATAAGTAACTGTGATTTAATTACACATTTTTCTCAGTTACTAAAAGACTACATTTATTTTGTAATTAAATTACGTAACTGTTACATGTAACTAGTACTCCCCAACACTGGCAATAGGCATAGTGCATTCTATAGTAAATCACAATTACAGTTTGACTATTTTATCCAATATTTGTGTGTCTAATTTTTCATGCTTATTTGGTCTGTTTACCCTGGTTAGGATACTGCTTTAAAAGACAGCTGCCTAGTTAGGTAGTTGGTGGTGTGAGGCAGTTCACCATTTTTTTAACAGGTCCATTTTGTTCATTATAACTACTTATTTGAAGTCTTGATATAATTTAACAAGTGTATGTCCTAATAATATGACAAACTCAAAGACTAATCTGCTGCCAGACACTTTCGAGGTCTCTGCTGAGATTTACAGCCATCATTAGTAGCAGGGCTTTTATCCAGAGGACAGTTTTATTGCTTAGAGTTTGCTCTTTCATGTCTCTGGAGATCTCTGATATCTGACTTTTAATTGCTGACTTTTAATTTGGTGTCTCGGAAAATCTGAGCACAGTTTGAG